>JAABKJ010005143.1:0-23423 GCA_011634705.1 Andricus grossulariae
TAAATAAATAACACGAGAACTCTAGATCAATCTAAAAAATCTATACCTTACACCTATATACCTATCTACCCTATACCCATATACTCATCCACACACTACTACTTTCCAACCGAGCAATTCACTCCTACCCCGAAAGGGAAATGGCTTGATGGTATAATAATAATAATAGATAAGTTCGTTTTGTCATTACGAATCCAACGATAAAAAAATCTCATGTTTCATGAAAAATGTAGATAGCAACTGTCTTAAGCAGGACGGCAGTATAGTATCTTATTTTCCCCATTTTCAATTTTTTTCGCTCCTATCAAACAGAATTTATATTTAAAGAGTCTTTCTTCTATTTTCATGCAATCAAAAATTTCGATAGTTAAACTTTTGAGGCGAGAATAACCGTGGATCTCAACCTATACAATTATACATGTACAAATTTTAATGCACGCAATAGAAATTGTTTACTTTTTCCAAGAACAGTATCAAATTAAAATCACTTTTATGCCCACTATAGATTTGTCATGGCTATTTAATTTCTAATCCAAGGACGAGAAGGTCGCTAGAATTATTTTCATATTAATTCACAGTTGTACGACCAACACAAGGTTTCGCCTTATAATACGTCTTTCTCGAAAACAGAAACACGCCGGGGACCGTCTAAGCCTCTACATCTGGGATTCATGAAACCCTCCGTCAGTTTAGCCCCTCTATGTCTCTACAACCCTCTTTACTCAATCGTCTCTTCCCTTTCTACCCTTCATCAACCAATCGGCCGACAGCTTCCTACTCTTCCGCTTTACGAAAGCTACTTCCATATTTACATGAAAGTAGTCGCAAAAGCGAAGTTAGAGTAGATAAGCTGATTTAAGCATTCGTTATTATAATTCTTGGAAAGCAGGCGCTTCCTGGCTCAAATATGCACAACTTCCCAGTGCTGACTGAGAGCGAAGTTTACGCGGATGATGCAAGGACCAATTTTCCAAGCGCTACCTCCGTGTTAGGCTCCTAATACCCCTCCAGTCAGATTTGACTGATTTTTGGGCTTTTCCAAAATATAAGTATACTGCAAAACGAATGAATTACCAGAAATTGATTTTTTGTCAATCGTATTTTTTACGTTCGGTTCATGAATGTTGTATTTCCAAAATTAAAAAAAAGCCATAACATTTTTCTTGCGCACAAAGAAAATAGTTGTTTGAGATTTTATATGAATCTCGGATATAGAGTTTTATGCGACTGGTCTAATAAAATTCCAGTGACATTTCATTAAATAGTGTTCATATTTCTCCTACTATGTATATAAGAATGTGTCTTAAATTTTATAAGACTATTCTATATCCAAGATTTATAGGCAGCCTCTTAAATTTCAAACAATTTTTTTCGTGTGGCCTAGAAAGGTATGGTAAATTTTCTGCAGGTACAATTTTTAGTATTAAACAAAAATAAAAAAATAGACAACATTTTTTGTGCATGCTGGAATCTATGTAACGCCGAAAAAAGTGTATTATTTAATTCGTATAATCTCCCGGCGATGAAATGTGTGTTTTTTTAGAGAAAATCTTAGGCCAAATCATTGTTATAGTCAGAAGAATTTCTCTTTATATAATCGACTTTTCAAATTTTTCTAGTAAACGACCACAGATACGAAAAAATATGAACAAAAAATTTGGCTAATTTGAAAAGTTCTGCAAAAAAGATCTTACACTAAAGTCCAATGTGTCACTTTTTGATCCAAAAAGCTGTCAAAGCATTGCATAATGGGAGAACAATTGACGCATAGGTTAAAAGATGAGAATGTAGTTGAAAGCACTATAAACGAATCAACTCCCATATGACCAATTTTCAGGAGAGACTAAAACGTCCTATAAAAAATAATTTTTAATTTAATCAAAAACTAAGAATTATTTTGCTGGATTATTAGTTGCTAAATTGAGGTGAAGAGCGTTTGATTAATAAAAGTCAAGCAGTTTCGAGTAAGTGAACGAGATAACTTTTAATTTGAGGATGGAAGGCGCGTCTGTATTACTTAGGCCGGTAATTAAAAATCGAGATCTTAATTTAACTAAAAACTGAGAATTCACATTCTAGATTAACAGTTTCTGAATGGATAAGAAAAATGTTGTATTGAACAAAAATCAACCACTCTTCTGAGAAAATTTATGGGGAAGTTTTTGAAAAAATGAGCGTTTTTGACCATTTTTTTAACCAACGTAGGACGCAAAGCTGACCTTGCGCTTTGAGATTCTTACTTTGAAAAATATTTTTTCATCGCCTATCTCGAGCGGTAACAGGTTTTTGCATTGCGCGCGTTCGCCCCGAGCGCACAACAAAAAGCTGTTACCTTAACTTTAAGCCTTATTAGAACTCTCTCGAAAGACCAGTTCGCGCCCTACCTTGCTTTTTGAAAAATGGACAAAAACGCGTTTGCCCTCAATTTTCTCAGAATCTTGAAGTGATACAAAGATTTCGCTTTAAGATTAGGATTAAGCGACCAAAAATCTCACACTGAATTCATTTACATTGTAATTTTTTACATAAATACTTATAGAACTTAATCGTTGGGAGTATTTGGAGCATCGAATGAACCAGTGTAAGAAGTGTAAGAAGTGTAAGAAGGTTATCGGTAGAGCAGGGTCCATTCTCAGATATAAAAACAAATAAAAAAATATGCCTGCTGCGCGGGCTTCGCTCGCAAGTTTGAGCGCGCCTAGGGCGCGCGACTGTTGGTTCTCGCGCTTCGCGCTCCAGAATATATTTATCTCACGCTTCGCGCTCGATAATTTATTTATCTTGCGCTACGCGCTCAGTCTTTGGATTTTCCACACATTTGTGGACAGACTCTTCAAAATTAGGGGTCAAAGCGTTAACAACTGTAATTTGATGATTGCAAATTCTCTTTTGTTAAAGCTTCTTCGGCTTTAACGAACATATTCTTATCACGTATCTCGTGCTACGCACTCGATTTTGTCCAAATCAAAAACTGTGATTCAAGCCCCTCCTAAACTACAATCGTAAAATGAAATTAAACATGTTTTTTTTCAATTTGACTTTGAGGAGGGTTCTCAAAGCAACTACGGCCTAGACGATTACATTCTCATTGCGATACTCTCGTTCCACAGCTAGGTTATACAGACGATTACTTTTTAAAAATAAAACTATGTTAACAAAATGAAATGGAACATTTTGTTTCCAAATTTGAAAATGTTCTTATTTTTTTAATTTTCATTGAATCAAAAAAATTTATGAGAATAGTTTCGAAATATATTTCATATCTAGTGAAAATTTTGATAGACATTTTTCCATCTATCAGCAAAATATTTTTTTTCTTTATTTTTGGAAAATTTTCAAAATGTTGAAAAGCATATACCTTTTTGAATTTTCATCAAAATAAAAATTCCATTGAGATAATTCTCAAGACTCTTTTCCATCTAAAAGAAACTTGGACAACAATTTCTGAAACATAAAAAAAATTTTTTTTCAAATTTTGAAAATGTCCTAAAATTTTTAATTTTGGTCAGAAATATCTGGTTGAAGAACTTAACCTTCGTTTTGGGAACCTCAAAAAGTTTATCAAAGGCTGACTCGATTTGACAAATCCTTCAAAAGTTAGCGTGGCTACAACATTCAGGTAACCATACACACAGACATACAGACAGACAGACAGACACCGATGAAATGTTATGATTTTTGGAATCTGTGAGTGCCAAAACGTAAAGATCCGTTAAAAACCAGAGATCGAAAATTTGGACGGTTACATTACACTCTCATAAATGAGAATGTAATAATTTCTATACATATATATATATTCCATATTTGAAAAACTAGGTTCAGCAGATTCATAAAACATAAAAAATATATCATTTTTAGTAATTAGACACACTTACAGCCTGCACTATTCAAGCAATTGGCACACAAATTCTAAAATTAAATTGCTGGATAGAATTATTGAGGCAATTTTTAGGAATTTTTGATTTGTTGACTATTTTTCGAGTTTTAGTAGTCTTCATGAGGAAAAATAGATTTTTGTAATAAGTGGACACACCTGCAGCCTACACTATTTAACCGATTGGTACATACAAAATAAGCCTATTCAATGGAATTTTTTACTTTTGATGATATTTTAGATATACACATATATATATATTGGTATACATCAAAATTTATAAGCATACGAAATATAAAAAAGTTGAAACTTTCACTAATAAAATCTCAAGTTAAAACATCCAGGAGAAAATCATTTAAATTTAATAACTTACATTTTAAAATTTTGTTACTGGAAATATAAAATTCAATTACTTGAAATCTAAAATATCATGACTTGAAATATTTACTGTTTTCAAGTATACAAAATGAAGGTGTACTAATTTGACCTTTTTAAAATTGAAAACCATTATATTCTAAAAGCCTTTCCAAACTTTGAAAAAACAATAGTTTTAATACAAATAATCACAAAATATTTCAAAATCTAAATTACAATATATCAATATTTAAAATGTCCAAATTTTCCATTATCAACCTATATCTGACCCTAAATAGAAAATCTCAAAATTTGAGATTTAAAAAATTTAAAAGCACATGAAATTTGAAGTCTGTAAATTGTACAGTCTTTGAAAAATCTGAATTTAGATTTTTTGTATTTTTGGGTCAAGTGCTGAAATTTAAAAAGGTAATAATTTCTCAACGATTCAACTTAAAACATGCTCGAATTTGAAAGTACGAACATTCAAGACAATCCAAGTTCAAGGCTGTTGAATTCATAATTATAAACACCGAAATCATTAAAATTATAATGCAAATTAGTTTGAGAGAATCTGTATTTTCAAGTCTTCTTAATTAAAATAATTGAAAAATAACACAATCTAAAAATTTCCAAAACTAAAGGCGTTTGAAGTTCAGAATGTCAAAATTTGAATGGTGAAGAATAGAAAATAACAAAATTTTACAAAATTCTAATTTCAAAGCATTTAGTATTCCAAGTTATAGAAGCATAAAGCAAATTAATTTCAATATTTATAAATGTGAAAATATGTAAAACATATGTGTAAATATTTAAATATGCATAGCATACGAATTTAAAAATCTTTCAAATTAGAAACATCCAAACTAATTTTATTATTGAAATTTATGTGAATATTACAGAAAAAAATTAGCTTACACTGTTTTAATATACGGTTTTTCTCAAACTATAGCAATTATTTTGCGAAGACTATAATGTTTAGGAACGCTACTTTTTGCACTTTAGGTTTGGTAATTTATTTGTTTTTCCTCTATAATTTGATTTATATCCGATAACGCGATTTCAATTTTCGTGCATGATGCATTTTGGATGCAATCCTCTTAAAACTTTCCTAAATCCTTCGCGTGCAAACCAACTTAACAACCCTCATCTATAGGTGATCCTCTTTGTTACATCTGATTAAACATCAATCTATCACAGATCACTTGGTTTTGTTATCCCAAAATAGAATGAGAGAAAACCACACAGGATCATAATATGATTAAGAGAAATTAGTTTTTTTGCTTTAAAGGGTATTAAACCACAAATTTTGAAATCTCATAAAATATAACTTTTTTCTTGAAATTTTAGTATTCCAACTCAACAAATGTTGAAGATTTTTGAAAACTTCTCTCGCTAGAAAGATTTCTGAGCGAGAGAAGTCCCATCAAAGTGGCTTATGACTTTTTCTCATTCTTACTTTCTTTTTTGCTACTCTATGTTAGAATTCTACGTCAACAAATAATGAAGATTTTTAAAACTTCTCTCGCCAGGAGGAGTCATGAGCCAGGGGAGTCTTGTACAAGTGGTTGGAACCCCTCTTATGGCTCAGAATTCACAATGCAAAAATGGCTCAGTAGCCCTCCTTCTATAGATTCTTTTTAATTTCCGTATTCCACGTCAACAAATGTTGAAGATTTTTAAAACTTCTCTCGCCAGGAGGAGTTATGAGCTAGAGGAGCCTTGTAAAAGTGGCTCAGAACTCTGCATGCAAAAGTGGCTCAGAACTCTGCATGCAAAAGTGGCTCAGAATTCATTACGTAAAAATGGCTCAGTAGCACTCCTTCTTTATCTTTTCTTAAATGTTAGTATACTGACTCAATAAATGTTAAAGGTTTTAAAAACTTCTCTCGCTAGAAAGAGTTCTGAGCTAGGAGAGTCTTGTAAAAATGGTTAGCAACGCCTCTTGTTAAAATGGTTCAGAACTCTTCACGTAAAAGTGACTCAATAACCCTTGTACATTAATTTTTTTCAAATGTTAGTATTCTAACTCCATAAATTTTGAAGAGTTTTAAAAACTTTTCTTACTACGAGGAGCCCTGGAGTTTTGAAGATGTTAAAAAAACTTCTCTCTACAGGATGATTTCTGAGCCAGGAGAGTCAGTAGCCCTTCTACTCTAATTATAATTCAAATGTTGAATTTTTCAAATATTTAGTTTCTATATACTCTATTTCTAGTTCAATGTTTAAAGAAAAGTAGAAAGTTCTAAGAAAATGAAGTTTGCCAAGTAAAAAGCGAAACAAAAGTTGGTAGCTCCTTATCTTTCGGGTGCTTATAAAACATTTTTATGGTGAAATTGAAGCACCCTTGAAGAAGCTCAAATGGCAACGGGACAAAAAATAGGTTTTAGTAACTCACCCGCTCGAAGAATGACCTCGCGAGACAGGACACTGCCCATGGAATTTGTCGCCCTGCATCTGTAGCGTGCGTTGTGAACTTCGGCCCGGAAGTCTTGAGGCAAAAAAGGCGGGAACGACAGAGTTCCGTTTCCGAGTAGCTGCCTGAAACGACGCCATAAAACGACAATTCAGTGCTTGCCAAGTGTCAAGAGTGCTGCATGCAACACCCAAGTTAAAAAAAAAAGTAAACAAACTTTTCACTCTAGTGGACAATACAAAAATTGTACCTATATATGGTGAAGTAGCTCAAATAAAAAATGTCCAAATTATTCACATGTGTTTAATTTATCAATTACATATCATTCAATTTTTAAAACTTCCCAAACAAGATTTGAAAATTATATATTTTGTAATGCTTTGAATCATAAAATCTGACACTCTTAGGTCACGGTGCGGCTAAACCGAGTTTAAATGGATTTTGTTATTGTTTACGATGATATGGCATCCCACAAACATTTTAAGATGAAAATTGAACTAATCGGTAGAAGGCTGTTTGAAAAAAGTCGATTTTTGTATTTGATTGCTAAGAAATGAAGTAGTTTGTATCAGATTATACATATACTGTGAATATTGGTACAATTTTTTTAAATAGATTTTTTTACTGAATTTTTACGGGCATTTTAAAAAGTATATTACTTTTAACTATCGTACCTAATGTTCGATTTTGCGTACAATTTTATTCTACCATAGTAAAATATTTCGTCGCACTAAAATGTTGTCATTCCATATTAATGAATGAAATAAATCTAATTTTTTCGGAACGCCCCCCCCTCCCCGATTATTTTCATTTTCACTTTAAAATGTTCGTGGGATAACAGCGAAACTCAGTCAATAAAGAAATCTTTTCAAAAATTGTACCAATATTTACCAAATAATATTATGAAAAGCTCTTAATTTATCAGTAATTAAACACCAAAAACAAGTTTTTTCAAAAAGCGCCCGACCGATTATTTTCCTTTCCATTTTTGAATGTTCGTAAGATGCTATATTATCAGTAACAATAAAAAAGCACCATCAGTTGTTTCCAACTTTACTCCTTAAAATCTTATATTTCAAATATAGTGTGTATATATTGTAAACGATATAAATTTGTAACTCCGTAAGTTTTAGGGGAGGGAAATTTTTAATTTCTAAAGATTGAACGCTTTCAACTATAAAATATTCAAATTAAGCGCTAAAACGTATATTTTGATTCCTCAAATTTGAACAAAACAGTTCATTATAAATTGTGTAGTACAATCGTTTTTCAGCTTTGACAAATTTTTAAATTCCGAACGAGTCATTGTTAGAATTATATTGAAATTTCTCATCCTTTAATTTTGAATTGTAGAATTCTTCAATTTTAAACGCCCCTGTTTTTAAATTGCAAAATTCAGGACGCCTTTACTTTTTTAATATTAAAGTTTCTACGCATCCAATTTAAAGTCGTAACAGTTTATTTCATTTGAAAATGTTAAATTTCAAAATTTGTCAATCAAAGGACCCCACACCAAATTTACAAAAAATGGGTTTTTATCAACATGTCTGAATATAATTTTTTTTGTGATTTGAAACCTACAGATCAATAATTCAAAACAAAATAATCTGAAAAATGGCCAGTTGTTACTCAAACAATTGCCAGACTTCCAATTTTGACAGGTATTTTAATTTTCATCCGAAAATAGAGCAGTTAAATTTGCAACCAAAAAGATGAAGTTTTATATAATGAAATTACTTTTCTACCAAAAAAGATGAATTTTCAACAAAATACATGAATTTTCAACCAAATAGTTAAATTTTCAACTAGAAAAGAAGAGGATTTGGGAATTTGGAAGCTACTAAAAAAATATTCAGTTTTTGAAGTTTTTTCGGAATTTTTCAATTGTGCAGGATTTTGATTTGAAGTTATTATATAGTGGAATATTAGTTTTCTGATGATATCTCGAAGTGATTTTCTGTGCTCATATTTTAACCCGAAAATCTCCTAAGACAAAAGTTCTTAAAAATAAGCGGATTTTTTATTTCGTTAGAGTCACATCGCTAACGATGTATCTAAATTTAATTTTGTGGGTGGTCATTTTATTCTAAAAAACAGCTAGTTTATCAGTTAATTATTAGCTCTTGTGGTTTTGGTTTTTTAAGAATCTCGATTTCCTTGTCTGAATGTTTAGGGGATGTTAAAACAACACCTTAAACAAATTTCTTTCTTGGCTTTCTTGGCTGGATATGTTTTTCACATTTATTGTTGAGTTATTTCCGACCCAAAACGTATAATTAACCAATCTCACGTGATTTTGCTTTCTAGGAAATATCAATTTCCTTGCTTGAATATTTAGGGGATGTTAAAACAACCCTTAAAATAAATTACAGCACTTTTCCTGGTAGCGGACGCTTCCTGCACTTATTTTAAAGTGACTTTTTAATCTCAATAGTTTAATCCAAAAGCCAATGGGTTTTTTTGAGTAACTTCGGTTTCCTTCCTTGAATCATTAAAGGTTGTTAAAACCATCCCCAAAAATCCCATATATACAAACAAAATTTTGAATCTGTCAAGTTTATGGATGCAAAACTTTGTCTTCACTGTGTCTAGATCTAATAACAACTTTTTGAGAAGGATAACATTCAAATAACAGACGAATTTTTCTGTTAGCATAAATCTATACATTGGAATTTTGGCAATCGCTTGAGTAAAAACTGTCCATTTTCTGCTAATTTTCTTTTAAATTATTGATCTGCAGGTTCAAAATTATAAAAAAATATTATAATTATACATTCTGACAAAAAGCCATTTTCTGTACATTTAGTGAGGGTTCTTTTCATTCTCAACTGTTCAAATATGACACGCTACATTGAGAAGTTATTTTTGGCTTATAATTGGTCAATTAAGCAATGTAAAAAAATACGCGATGTCCCTTTCCAGAGAAATTTTACAGATTTGAGAAATGTGAAGTGGAGAAGAATAATGGTGCCAGGAAATAGTAGTACGCTATGTGCTGTAATATGCATAGAATTCTATCAGTTCTTTGTGCTCTCGCATTCGGCTTTGTATCTTCGTTCTTGTCCCCTTTTCAAAGTGTCCAGAAATATATATTTCCCGTCCAGAGAACGGCATAATGAGGTGGCTTTCTTGACCACTTCACCATTTCACCAGTCTCGGCCAGATTTTTCTACTGACATGAATATTTACCAATGATTTATTTATTTTCAAACATGAAAGCGCGAAAATATAGAATTTTGTAAGCTGTCAATCTTGACCCATTGCAAACTTAACAGAGTATTTTCCAATAAAACATCGCTTGGCGAAAAACCAATAAAAAAAATGTGTTGATTCATTTCTAAAGGAAACGCAAAACGATTCATCGAATTTGAATTTATATTGAATACGAACTTAAAAACAAATATCAATTATCAAACAGCAGAGGCTAAAGTTGAAATAACGAGAAATCGAGTAGAATATATGATATACCGTATCAGGTTATATACAAAAGGGTCTCCATGACATAGTAAAATTCACGAGCTGAAATGGGAATATTGTTTTCAAAGTTCTTGTGTTTTTAATGAAACGAATTTTTTTCTCTCGCCCTCTGAATTTTCAGCGAACGTGAAAATCATTCCGTTTCGCGTTACAGTAAATCACAGCAAAAGAAAAACCTTACATAATAATAAAGAATTTTACACAGACGAAACAGAGAGCACATTACTCTCTGGCCCATCCTCTAATTTTAAATAAAACCAAAACCTCTCAAATTCAAAAACAAAAATTAAAATCTATTAAATTTTAGTTCAGTAGTCTTGGCTGCCAAGGTAATAGAGAGCTCGCCTCTCTGAACCTCTCGGCTGAATAAAAAATAAACATTTGTTTGCGATTATAAATTCAGGATGGCCGCATAACCTCATTTTCAGAATTCCCTGACTTTTCCTTGAATTTTATGTGATTAATTTTTCATTTTCCCTGACCATTAATATTCCAAGACCAGTATTTATATATATTTTGTAAATTTCTTACAAAATAATTATGCTTTCATCAAAATAGTTGAATTCTTAACCGACACAGAGGAAATTTCAAACTAAGAAAATTAGTTTTTCATAAAAAAAGACGAACTTTCAATTAAAAAAGATCATTTACAACCAAAGATATGAAAGTTACATTTTCAGAAAAAAAAATTATTTTAACAAAAAAAAAACACGAATTTTCAACAAAATAGTTCAATTTTCAACCAAAGAATTGAATAGTTGAACAAAATAGTAGAATTTTCAAGCTAAAGAGATGAAATTTCGCCCAAAAAAAAATATATTTTCAACAAAGTATTTCAACTCTTACACAACCAGTTGAATGTTCAATTAAAAAAAGATCAATTTTCAGCAAAATAGTTTAACTTTCAACTAGAGAGATGAGTCTTTAACTAAAATTATGAATTTTTAATCAAAATAGTCAAATTTCCAGTTGAATAAATTAATTTTCAACGAAAAAAAACGACGAATTTTTAAGAAAATAAATGAATTTTCAACTAAAATGATGAATCATAAACAAAACAAAATGTTTTTTAATAAAGTGATTCAACCATCAACCAAAAGAGATTAATTTTCAACAAATAATCTAATAATAAATATTTTAACAGAAGAAATTTTAATTTTAAACAAAATAGTTCAATCTTCAACCAAAGAAGAATCATTTTCAACGAGTTGCATTTTTGTCTGAAAAAATTAAATTTCTAGTAATATATATGAAATTTCAAACCAAAAGGAGGCACTTTCTACAAAAATAGTTGAATTTACAAAATAAAAATGTGAATTCTCAACAAAAAATGTAATAGTTGATATTTCAACAAAAAGAGATGAAATTTCTGCCAGAAGGGATGAATTGTAAAAACAAACAGACAAGTTTTCAATCAAGAAGATAAATTAACCAGAAATGAAGCAGTTCAATTTTGAGGAAAACAAATAATTACAAACAAAAAAAAAACGAATTTTCAACTAAAGATATGAATTTCCAACTAATATTATGAATCTTTAACTGTAATATTTAAATTTTTAGTTTAAAACCTTTATTTTCAACCAAAAGAAAACGAGTTTTTAAACCAAAGAAATGACTTTTCAACTAAAGTGATGAATCTTCAACTAAATAGCGATTTTTTATCAAAGTGGTTCAGAAGAATTTTCAAAAAAATAGTTGAATCCTCCATCAAAAAGATTAATTTCAAACCCAATAGCTGCAATTTTATCCAAAAAAGTTTACATTTCAGCTAAAACAGGTGAAATTTTAAACTAAAAAGACAAATTGAAAAAAAAATTAAAGTTTCAACCAAAAAATTTTTTCTATTGAATTATCAACCAAGAAAAATTTCAGTTGAACTTTTACCAAATCATGATTTGTTAACGAAAAGTTTTTCTTTTGTATCAAAATAGTTAAATTTTCAACCCAAAAAGACGAATTTTCAACAAAACAGTTGAATTTTTATCCACAAAGGATGACTTTTTAACAAAATTGTTGAATTTTCAAAGAAATATTAAAAATTTCGAGTACAAATATAATAGTCAGGAGGATTCATTGCAAAACAAGAAATAGAAATAGAATGCAAATAAATTAAGAAGAACTCTGAAGAATATTCTATCAGGATGACCGCAAAACTTCATTTTCAACATTCTCTAGTTTTTCGCCAACCATTAATAGTCAAAGACCAAAATCTTAATGTTGTAACATTATATAACACAGAATATTTTATAAACGGAATGAAAAAATTAAAAATTTAAATTTAACAATTGAAAATGTATCATTGACAGTTATTCAAAACGCCTCTTATAAAAATTCCCTGACAATTACAAGATTTTTCTCGAAATCCCTGACTTTTCCCTGAGTTCCAGGTTTTCCTTGACCTGCGGCCAGCCTGTAAATTGTATTTTAAAACTAGAAAAGTTTCAATTTCCCAAAATAGAATCTGGAAAAGCAAGGATGGAGAAAATCTATTTGGCCGAACTATCGGAGTTTCTCGATCTGGATTGGAAAGGAGATTGGCCATCTCCGTGGAAAACTGTAGGTTAGATGAAATAACTGATATCCGGATTGAGGTCAGTGACCTTTTGACGCAGACCACTAGCAATCCTAGCAGAAGATTCCAATTTTTCAGGGTTTTACGTTTAATTTCCTGTAGCAAGATAGCCGTTCATTCCAACATTCCAGGTAATGAGAGAAGCGTGGCCACGCACGCACACACTCGCATATACACACATCCGCACCGATGCAACGACACTTGACAGAACGAGACGAAGGTACGGACGAAGAAGAATTGCACGAGGATATGAAGGATAGAAGGGTCGCCATGTTTGCCCCGACCCATGGGATGGTGTTCACGTGTGCACGTTTCAAATGTCCACTGAGTGACTTTGTGTGTGTTTTCTTACTTGCATGTATGTCAACAGTCAACACACACACACTCGAGTTTCTGATGTGATACGGGAGATTAACGATGGCAGAACCTGGCCAAAATTGCCGAGGTTCGTCTCATAAAAGGCACCCGATGTCTCCACCAAATGGACACAATTCTCAGATGATGTATATTCATATAAATGAAATAAAATGAAATATAGGACATTAGGACTTGATATCTAGATGCTTTATCTGGATGTTTACAATTTTTGGGAAACATCTTTTCTTTTCGTGATAGTTGTTTAATACGCACTAATATAGAGAATTTGATGTTACAATGTCGACCAGGGTACACGGGGAAAAAAGTTGAGCTTCGGAAGCTAATTTATTTTTTACAACAGCTCAATGTATAGCAGGAAACGAACGAAGGAATTAAGAAAGATCACTGGATTAGCCAAAATGAATATCTTTGGAGTTATTTGACCATTTTCTCTATACCAGTGATCTCATATGGTCGACAAATATTTTTGGGGATCTAAAGATGCTATGCGAGACTATCGGTCCCTTCGCGAACTAAACTATATTTCCGTCATAAGCATCCTAAATACATGCAAAAACATCACAAAAATCAGCAAGAACATAGCGTTTAACTTTAATGATCGTCCGTTTTGATAAATGAATGCTGTTATAAGTAGCTCTGTTCAGTATAACACTTCTGAGTTGATAATTATTTACTTCAAACATGGAATTTGCACTTTAACTTCGGAAATCAACAAGTTCCGCAGGTTGTTGTGTGAGAGGTTCTGACTCCAAAGGTTCTAAAGTAAATAAAATAAAATAAAAACTTCAATTTAGGTTTTGATAAAGTGTCAAAGCTTAGAAGTGTGAAAACCAAAATGCAAACCTTATTCAGAATCATTTTAAAAAATAAGTTGTAGATTAATATAGTGAGTGGTTAAGAAACCTAAATATTGAAGAGAATAACCACAAGAATTGACTTGTCTGCTCCTTATATTTTCATGCAAATGATTAGTCGTATTGCAATCACCATCACAACCATTCATTCGTAACTTTCTTGTTATTTTGTGGGGTTCTGTTGTAGAAGCACTAGTTTGAAGGTACGGTGATTATATTCCAACTACTTTGGGAGTTTTTATGGTCGATGTGCACATTACAATCATACCAGAATTGAGAAGATTTTGGCCTTCAATCACATTTCTGAACGCAGATGTAGCTTTTGCGAAACTAGAAAAACTATCTGAGTAAAAAAAAAATTTCAAAACTTAAAAATACTTTTCTTATGAAATTATTGCAACGCCCTTTTTCCGCCAGTAGATGTTTTCTTCTCCAATAGGTATAGCTAGAACAGAGACGTTTAGAATAGCTATCCCAAGAAATTAACAGAGCAGCACTGGAGGAAAGAGATTTACCACTTAAAATGCATACCAAATGTAATATTAAATAAAGTTTGTATCCTGGTAATAATAATTTACAGGTCTTTTGAGTGCAGGCGGTTTTTAAATTGAGTATCAAGAAATGCGAGGCAAACAACAAACTTGACCTCCAAGCACATTAGGCTGAATTCAGGAATATTCATTTAATGATCTACGAGAAGAGTTTATATAAAGTAACTAAACGTTTTACTCAAACTAACTAAATTTTTATCGAATCTGAGTAAAAAAATTCCTTGAATTTATTATATTCTAGATTTTCTCGTTAGCCTCAATATATTTTTTTCTGTGTAATATATAAAGTTGTTAATGGTGGGATTCGAACCCAGGTCCTGAATTGGACCGACAATTCAAAAACCTGGCATTAAGTCCCAGCGTCGTAGCCGCTGCGTGAATTTTATCACAGGTCTTAAGCATATGTCGCTTAAAAAAAGCTGTTGACGCACAGCCAAGTGACAATAAAAAGAATACGCACTGAATTAATCACTAAAATTTCACAGGTTGCAAAGATGCAGATACGCGTCATCCTGTGGAAATAGGAGAAACAAGGAACGATCTGTTCTGAACCCGGTGGCGTAACCCTAAATGTTTTTTATTGCCATGATACTTTAAGTGGGTTTTTCAGCCACAGGCGTTTCGGATTGAAAATTTTTTTTTCTCACTCCTATTATTCCTCCAAAAAGATGAAAGAATATACATACACCACGTAAATAATTTGAGCAATAGATATTTTATTTGGAATTACAGATATGAATGTTTTTGTGGAATCAAATGAAATATTTATTTGGTACTTTATTAAAATACTTTTTTACTTATTCTCTATATAAGAAAAATTGTTTAAAACTCATTATCATCTATTTTTTTAATTACATCAAATCAGGATTAATAATCTATTATTTTTTTGTCTAATTTATATGAAGAGTATAAGATTTATTTTAATATTTATGATTTTCTTGTTCCAAGCTCAGGATTTCATCAAATTTGGGAAAAAAATTTAATACATTCATAGAGGATGCCAAAATAGTAAGGTTTAATTTAAAATAATCCATTTCCTGAATATCAGAATTGTAAGGGGTCTAGTGATTTTGATGAAACCTGGTTAAATATTAGTGTTAGGTGAGTAAAATTTATGATTAAAATGGGTTTTCAAAAATTCAAGTAGTTACAGGATTCTGAATTTTGAGACCCGAATTTTTGAAAATCCCATATCTCACAAGACACTGAATTCATTTTTATGATGTTTACAGGTGTAGTGTATAATTTATAGGACTTTTTAATGCAATTCAGAATAAAAACCAAAATTTTAAAAAAGTTGAAAAATCCTCAAAAATTGTTTGTTGCAATTTTTTCATTATAAAGCATATTTTTTCAATATGAATGGCTGAATCCTTTATAATTTTCTGCATAAATAAAAATTCTAAATTATTATTTCCCAGACGTTGAATCAAGAATATTCACATCCCGAAATTTCTTTTTATATAAAGAAAATATTATTTTCTGAGTTATTAACATTTTTAGAAAAAATTAAAATTTGACGTTTTTTACAATATATTTGTATGAAATGGTCATTTTGCCTTCAACTTGGATTTATTATTCTCAAAATTGTATTACAGCCTACATGATATTTTGTAAAAAATTTCAATTTAATTAATATTAAAATAAGCCTCCAAAGCCCACGGCCTTCCAATAAATACATTTTTAGTGCGGAAACAAGTTAGTGATTTCCAAATTTAAAATAGTGTTTTTACTAAGAGGCTTTTTGATTTAAATTTGCCCAATATTTACTCGAATTCAGCCTAATTTTAAACCAGTTCTTGATGTTTTTTATTTTAATAGGTATATTTAAAACAATATACTGTCCAGTTAAAATTAATTACCATTTTCCGACTTCAAATTTCAACATTTTGAAAGTTGGACTCTTCCTAATTCGATTCCCGGCTCGCTTTTTCTCCCATTCATATACTCATAAATTTTAGGGTAAAAAGGTTATCATATACTATATTTCTATATTTCGAACTTGTGAAACTTTTATTATTATTTTTTATATAAGCTTGTCGTTAGAAAATTTGGATACTCCCAAGTTTAGACAATTTTGAAACATTAATTATTTTCAAACTTTAACGCTTTCAAATCTATGTAAATGAAATGTAAATAATATGCAAATAATTACTATAGCAACTAATAACTTGTATTAACTAATACCTTACATAAATTATGAAAATATACTATTAGAGAGCTTTACAACTTGAATGTATTAAATGAAAAAAATGCTTGAAAAAATTGGAATATTTTCAATTACAAACTTCTCTTTTCAAACTTGAACTTTCATCCATTTGAGATTACTACCAATTTTAAATATTGTGAACTCGAGTGTTTTTTTTTGCTTTTCGAATACTTATGGAATTTTGTATTCTTTTAAATAGATATTGCTTTCCACTTAAGTTTGCATCGAATTTGGATTCTTTAAAATTTAATTTACTACTAAATTGTAATGCTTCCATCACTCTAGTATTAATTTTTGAGGAAAAAAGTGCCCTAACAAAATTCTAATAATTACTACCATCCAAAATGTAGTTACATAAATTGGAATTGCTCCTAAATTCGTATTTCTGTTAATTTGTGACACAGCACTTCTCCTTTAGATGTTCCAAAAGAATAATTTTCAATTTGCATACTTAAAAATGTTAATATTACATGTTCTTAATTAAAATAAAATAAAAAGAAGGACATTGAAAGGATGCTGCAAGAGCTGTTTTTCTAAATATAATTTCCCTAACATAACTTCTATAACACTCATCAAGCATTCAGAAGAGGTCAGGTCACATTAATATCGGAAATAAAGGCCAGACTCTTCATAGAAACAAAAGCACTCTTTCACGAATGTCCAAGCTTTCCACCTATGCACGATACACTACACTGAATGGCCTTTCATCTCCATCTTCTGAAATTCGATCCCACATAGAGATAAAAACTTTTTAGTAGGATTTTTAATTAGGATTGGAAAAAATCCATTTTATGATGAATAATTTTTGCAGCATACGCAAATAACAGACTCTCACTATTTCCTTTCTACGTCCTTTTTATGCTACAAGGGGACCAACATGTTTCGAGGCCAATTTAGGCCTCCTCATCAGGGATTATGTATAGGGAATAACAAAAGGTATGGAAAAAATTAATATGCCTGTAAAGAAAATATTTCAATCAGTATTAATTATATAATTGATTAAGTTAAATGCAATCAAGAAAATTTAATAATGTGAATAGATTGGTTTCAGAATCACCTACAAATTTATGGCAGGATTTTAATTTGCTGGGCGTAGTTTCATTTATCGCAGGACTAGGGTCAGTCTGACTGATTGAAAAAAGCTGATCTATCGAGTGGATGACTTGCGGTCGTGAATATTTCATTGGTACGTGTGGGAATGATAAGAAGAAACGGAATCGATGTGAATGACCATCGACTACCTAATACATGTCCGCCGGAAGACAAATGATGTTTGGCTGTCCGTCGCACTGAGAAAAGAGATCATTAGTCTTGCGTGTGAAACTCACGGCCCATTTTAGTCGACTTAAATTGAAATGGAACTTCTTACGAGTTTTCTTACATTATTTGATTTTACCTTTCTCTCTTTACTTCTTTTTATCTGGCTGGCTTACTTTTTTCTGATCCTATTATTGAATCTTTTTCTATTGCTTTCATGGCTCTTATTTTTCCTTTTACCTCTTATTTTTTCCTTATTCCTTCAATCTTCCTCGAGTTTGATCTGTTATATCTCCAATTCTCTTTTTATTAATTATGCAATCCTACAAAGGAGAGATGAAAGAGTAGAAAATAGCTTGAAAAATTTTGAGTGCGTTGAAATCCTGTACTAAGTTTTCGCAAATGAACTTGTTATCAACAATCACTCAGAAAAAAAGTTGTCATAAAATAAATGCATCTTTCTCTGGCCTGTTTTGTTTTGAACCACTTAAATATCTTTTTTACACAAACAGAATTATTTGACTGCAAGATTACGTGAAGTTTGTCGCAAAAGGATAACGTTTGCTGCAAAATGATTCTTTTTAAGACAAATGAAATACCTTTTAACCTTTAGTTTAAAAGAAAATTCGATTTGTGTCAAGAAGTATCCTTCTGACATAAGAGGAAGTTTCTCTGATTGATAGCTCAAGGACGTTCAAAACTGGTTTCAACAGACTCCGAGGTGAATAATTAGGTCAATCCATGAAAATTAATTGACAATTAATAATTTATTTATTGGAATACTATATTTGCTTTTAAAATACGTGTTTTGACCCTCAAACAACATTAAAAAAAAGTGTAAAAAAATTATGAATAAGAAAACCTGCGCAGAAAAAAACACACACACTTAACGAAAAAAATCGTTGAAATTGTCCCAATAGATTGTAGAAATTCTAACTGGTCTTAAAATACGTATTTTGACTCTCCAAACATATCAAAATCAGGGAAGTTCACTTATCTACATTTTGTCAAATTTGATATCTTGTGTGGACTGTGGCTAGTCAAAAACGTGTTTTAAGACCTGTTCAACTTTCCACAATCTATCAGGGCAATTTTTCCACAATATATTAGGACGAAAAAGACTTGATATTTTGCGTAAGGGTGTCCTTAGGGGTAGTTTATGTAAATAAATCAGTGTGTATTGGCCTAATTATTTACCCCAAAATCGATTGAAGCCAGTTTCGTACGGTTTAAAGAGATTACTAATAAAAAATTAATTTTTTTTTTAAATTATTAATTTTTAATTAATAAAAAATTAATTTGCGCAGACTTAGCGCAGGATATCAACGCACTAAAATTATCCTATTATAATGACTCTTTTGCAATAATATTATGGTCGCTAAAATGAAAAAGACTTCTAGAATTTGTTGGCACACCCTCCAAAAATCTTCTATTATGCGCAGAAACAACGGGAAAAAGTCGTATTTCCTATAATAACGTATTAACAATAAATTTTTTATCAAATGTCATAAGCAGGCCCTAAAAAAAGTAATGAACTGAGAAACTGTAGAAATAAAACGCAAACCCTTCTACGGGAAAAAAATGAATTTTCGAGCACTTTACAGTCTTTAGTGTAGGTACTTCCAGAAATTGAAATTTAATAAATACTGAAAAAAGAATAGATAGAAAACTGTTATCTGTGAGTAATTTAGATAACTTTATCCACCGTAAAACGTAGCAAATCCTACTTTCTCATTCAACAAATAAAAATATTTTATTTTTCTCAAAAATCTTCAGTAGCTCATAGAAAAAATAACAACGTTGAAAAATGTTCAAAAGTTTGAAATCAACTAGAGGCTTTTTATATTTTTTAATATAGACAATTCAACAAGTTAAAGATTTTTTACCACAATACAGTTATTTCAAGCCACCCTCGTAGGTAGAAGAACAACCCCTTTCAAGGTCTATCAGGGTAATAAATTTCATATAAATTATGTTTGAAACAATATAAAAAGATATATTAAAAAAACGTTGCATTATATTTGTGTTCAAGGGTGAAAAACTGCCCCTTTTATAATAAGAAATATATTTTTTCTTTTTCTAACATCTTCAGTGTGTTACAAAAATTGTTTGATATTCAATATTATTTTAAGTAATAATCATTCTACTTGAAAAGTTTTTGTTTTGTTTTTGGGGGTAAGTTTTCAACTTTTGTTCAATTCTTAATTTCATTATACTGTTTCTAAGGGGCCATACATAAATTACGTAACAAGTTTTCGGTGGCCAAGATTATCGGAAAATTGTGTTACGTAATTTATGAATGGCCCATATAGTCCGTTTACGATTTATAAATCACAAACTAAAAAATTTCATATGAAGCAGTATGATTTTTCACGTTTTGGGTTTATTAATGCCTCTCGAGTGTGTTTCTGACCACCTATATGATCCAGCTATTTTTTAAGAATTTTTCCATGATAGCAAATTGTAAAGAGATCGAAAAATAATCTTTTGTCCTAAATTGGATTCTTTATTTTTATTTTTAAGAGTGGCTTTTTAATCTTTCTACCGTTTTTTATATTTCTACTTTTCTAAAGGTCGGTTTATGATTTTTAAGACAATTTTTTTCAATACATTATTACAGTAAATACGATTTTTTTACGATTGGAGGTGGTTTAACCTCAAAGAAGCGTATTCGATACAGTTTCGAGTAAAATACACGTAAAATATTATGTATTCAGTTTACCAGAGACGCGGTGAAGTTTATGTTTTCTCGAGTGATAAAACTCAATACCAAGCAGGAGTAGTAAAGACAAAAAACAAAATAAAGTGAAAGACTTGAAGAGCAAGGAGCGTTTCGATTAAACGGAGGAAATGGTTTTTCCAGGTGTGGCGGTTCTACTGCCGGCAGTGCTCCAACGAACTTCCGACCTCAGATGTCCTCGCATCTTTCTGGGATGACTAAATCGGAGGAGGAAGTCTAAAGGTGATCTATATATTTTCTCATGCCGCAAAACCTACCTCTCTACGTCACCTAATCATAAAATTCACAGGGAAAATTGCAATTTCATCAGAAATTCTAAAAATTGATTTAGAAAATTAAGACCCGTCAGTTTCAAGTGCTTACCTAATCAGATTTGTTTCTAGAATAATAAGGGTACTCACCGAAGTCCTGGAACGGCGGTCACCGACCTCTGCCCTGGACTTGTTATCCATATGACATCAGGTGTCGGACTCCCATGAGCAGAACAACTCAACTGAGAGCCAGTTGTGTTAGAGAAAACAAGGGTGCTCGGCGGCTCTTGAACGAAGACCGGCCCCTGCTGCCCATTCGCGGTCCAACTGGAAGCTGAAACAAAATTAGATTCACACACGTTAAATTCAAAAAATAATTAAAATTGGAAGATACTTTCTTGCCCTTTCCTTTTTTTATAATTCGTCGAAGTAGGCGAGACTTGTCTACAAAAAGGGCTTCGTCACTTATTTAAATATAGCATTTAAATTTCCATATTTTATATTTTGGACTACTTTGGCACTTATGTCGTTTTGATATGCCAAACTTAGGCGCGGTACTTATGCCCTTTTGTAGTTCAAAACTTCAACATTCATGCACTTTTAGAATTACAAACTGCGTCAGTTATATCTTTTTGGAGTTCCAAATTTTGATACTTTATTTCAGTGTTTCGAGGGATAAAGCGGACCCCGAGAGATAAAGAGGGTTCCATGAAATAGAGTGGGTCCCTTGGGGTGGCTGGGACCTGGAGGAATAGGTTAGGTTTTTCGAAATAGCTAGGTTAGATAGCTTTTTTCCTGAGGGCTAGGTGGGATCCCGAAGGGATAGGTAGGATTACACAAAACAAGGAGGGTCTCCGGGATAAGGGGTCACGAGGACCAGGTGCAATCCTGTGGGATGGGCGGGGTCCTTTGGGTTAGGTAAGGTCCCGTAGGATAGGTTTAATTCCAAGGGAAAGGTAGGGTCCTCTGCATCACGCTAGGTCTCGTGAGATACGGGTCCCGAGGGATTTGCTGAATCCCGATAAATAGGGAATATCTCGAAGGATAAGAAGCATCCGAGGGATTAGTGAAGTCCCGTGGGATGGTTGGGTCCCAGGGGATGGATAGGGTCCTTTACGTTAGGTTAGGTCCCATGAAAGGGGAATTCCGATGGACAAGGCGTCCCGGGATAAAAAGTATGACGGGCGGACACCAGACCTAAATTATTAGGGTCTCAGCCGAAAGCTACGAAACCCTAAAAAAAGAACTAGAGCCGAAATGATGAACGGACTAAAAAATATGATTCATTTCCTACTGCAAAAGCTATTATCTCTCTGGCCTGCAACGTGAATGAAAAAGGGGAATGATCCTTATTTTCGTTTCTCTTGGAGAGCTAATTTCTCATCTGCGGCTTGGAGGGATTCCGTATAACGACCTGGACCACTGGATATACCAAGCTGGCTGTACATATGTACGGTCTGGCCGCGTCAAATCGGATTTTAAGCCGCAGAACGGGACGGGACGTCGAGAGGGACGTGCCGCGGCTAAATAATTCATGGGATGAATTATTTCTATTCCACGCTGCTCTAGGTAACGAGGATCGATCCTTCCAATCGCCTTATACCTGGTGATTCCGTCAGAATGCCATCATAAGTACGCAAAACGGATATTACTTCTAAGATAAGATTCTGACTTTTAAAACGTAAATTATGAAGATTGTGGCTTACTTAACATTGACATGTACTACTGCACTCCAAATGGTGGACTATACGTCAGTACGCACTACCAAGTTTTTGCATGCCTGACTATATGTCGATCTGTACTACTGGCATTTTAACTAACCTTCGAATATCTGACTATACGTCGCAATGTACTACTTATTCTTTAAATGTCTAAGTATGCGTCGATGCATACTACTGTTCCTTTAAACATATGACTGTAAAATCGGTGTATACTAATAATTGAGGCCCCGGATGAAAAAAGGAGATATAAAATTATTTTGCTGGAGTGAAGAGGCCCATGGGCACTTGAGAATAAAGTTTTGATTTTTAATTTTTTAAATACGCAATTGTCTTGAAAATTCAATGACGCATCTTCTTCTTCAAAAAGAAAAAGTTGTGGCTTTTTCA
Organism: Andricus grossulariae; assembly: GCA_011634705.1. Taxonomy (NCBI): domain Eukaryota; kingdom Metazoa; phylum Arthropoda; class Insecta; order Hymenoptera; family Cynipidae; genus Andricus; species Andricus grossulariae. The sequence continues at coordinate 23,042 of JAABKJ010005143.1, forward strand.
GTTTTTGAATTATTTGCAAAAAACTGTTTTTTTATCTGATTAAAATATTTTGCCTTTTTTCACTACAACTCGTGACGAATTCGGAGCTTTTCAATATTTTTTAGTGGAATTAAATTCGTGCACAAACAACTTTGATCGTTTCGGGAGTCGAGCGAATTTTGAGCAAGAAAAAATGTTAAGTGAGAAAGTTGGTCAGGAAGGTTCAAAGAAGTTTTCTGGAAATTTTCAGCTCAATTGAAATAATAGTTAACAAACTGTTGATCTTTTAATTTTCCGGCGCGATCGATTATCTCCCGTGTAGGCTGCGGTCCGGCCGGTAAGCCGTTGTTGCCCCAGAGTTAAGTGAACTCTGTCTTAGAGTACGTAAGATATTTTTTAATTC
>JAABKJ010005144.1:0-23422 GCA_011634705.1 Andricus grossulariae
ACCTTAAACCTATATACCTATCTACCCTTCACCTATATACCCATCCACACATCACTACTTTACCACCGAGCAATTCAAGCCTACCCCGAAAGGGAAACGGCTTAATGATATAATAATAATAATGTTAGGCATGGCATTTTTTTTAAAAAGTGTCCTATTTTTTTTAGTCTTTGGCATCTGGTAGACCTATCATGGACTGCATTGCCTTTATGGTTTAGAGTACAATTTTCCAAGAATTGGATGCAATCTTCGATAGAATGATTACTGTACTGGTGACACCGTTCGAGCATGATACAATGTTCCGGGGGTTCCGCGGGGCTAAAACAAGTTGAAAAAATTCGTAACTCCCAGAGTTTTGTAGAAATCGACAATATTAATTTTCGTTTCGTAACCTATATAATGCAAATATCAAAATAAGATTTTTTTAATTGGGCACATTATGCAGATGACGGAAAAAATAATATTAGCGGTTTTTGCATCCTCTATTCATTATGAACATCCTTGAAATCTAATGAAGTTCCCTGACACCTAATCACTTCGATTATTTCAAATCCGATGAAATCCAATAAACTCCTTTTATGAACCCGCAAAATTCCATGAAACCTCATGATAGTTCCTGAAATCCTTGAAAATTTATAAAAATACCTAAAGAGCTATTAAAATCCCTTCGAATCCTCGGGAATTTTAATATGAAATTTTTTTAAATTATTTAAATTCATTGAAAACCTTTAAAATATCATAGAATTGTCCCTAAAACTTAGGAAATTATTTAAGACGGCACAAAAATGGTTTAAATCCCTTAAAATGATTGAAATCCGTGGAAATTCCTTGTGATCTTTCAAAATATCGTAAAATATCACAAATTCTTTGGAAAAACATTAAAATATTTAATAAATCTTTGAAATCCCTCAATTCTTGAGAATACTTTGAAATTCAATTAAGTGTTATAAAATCCCATGAAATTACATAATGAAACTGATAATATTACTTGAAATCTGTTGAAATATTACAAGTCCTATGAAATCCTTCGAGATCCTTGAAAATTAAAATTAAAAAACATCAAAATCGCTGAAATTCTTATAGAAAAACCAAATCTTCCAAAAGTCAAGGAAATTCTTTAAAACTGAATGGACCTTTTGAAATCCTGTAAAATTCCCTGTCTTTGAAATCCTACAAAATCCTTTAATTCTTGTGAAATTCTTTAAAATTTTAAAAATTTTGTTTAAATGATTCGAATTTCTATACGTATCGAAATCCTCTAAAAAACACTTGGAATATCACGAAATTTTTTCGCATTTTTGACATTCTCTGAACTCATTCTCTAAAATTTGTTAAATCTTATAAAATCCTTATTTTCTTAATCTGTTAAAATCCCTCCAAATCTTCAAAATAATATTATATCCCTTGATTAATTACTGTGAATTTCATTAAACTGTCTTACAACCTTGAAAATCTTTTTAAATTCCTTGAAACATTCGAAAGCTTTGAACATTTCTCAAAATAAATCCTTAGAAATCCTATCAATTCCCCTAAAACATGTTGAAATGATTTTCAATTATTGGAAATATTTTAAACCTTTTTTCGGTCTGCAATACTTTTATCGGGTCGATTATTGAGCAGTCCGCTTCTGCTCTGAGAATTACGAATTCTTCAATCTATTCATTTAATTCCGGGTTTGGCCATTTTAATTGGCTTTCGGATTTGAAAAATTAAATTACACTTTTACATAGCAGGTAGTTAAACACACAATTGTTCCGGATAACACAAGTCATGATCAGAAATGTATCGCAAAACAAATGCGTTTCAACTGCAAATCATTGTTTGCTCATATGTATGCCAATTTTAAAACTCTACTACTTGAAAGTATTGTCCCATTTTAAAAATGAACTAAATCAAATTTGAACTACTACTTGATACAAATACAAATTACCTTCCATTCTAATGGTACTAGCTTTATAACTCATAAAAACTCATTTACTAGTCTAAGCACTTACAGTCTTACAACAAGCAGAGGAAACACACGTTATTTCGGTACTAGGTGTGTCGCGTGACGTCATTCTGCACGTATGCGTATGTGATTACAGACAAAAATGTGTGGGATGCCTTTCATGATTTCGTGTAATTCACGTCCGCAACAGCAGCAGCAGTCAAACGTAATCAAATTAATGGACATACTAATTCAGCTGCTTATCTAATTCTCTATTTCTCTTCCCCCTGTGACGAGACTAATAGACAAAATAGAGCATAAGCACGATTCTTTGATCAATTTCTATCAACAGGATCCCAAAACTTCATTTTTGGCACTTGCAAAAGAAAAAATGTTCTACTCACTCTGTATCAGGAACTGGTATCATGGAAGCTGGAAGCTCAAGTCGGCTATTGTTATCCAAAAAGTGATTATTTTCTGGCTCTTCTTGGACTGGAGTCTCGAAGACGAGGGTTTCAACCATTGATCCTTTACTCGAGCCAAATGACACCCTGAAAGAGTTGAAAAAGTTAATTACATATCAAATTTTAACTATAGGATAAATGAAACAAAAACTACAAAATATAGATAAATTCGAGACTGAGCAAATAATATGCGAAGAATAGAAGAGAACTGAATCAGGCTTAAGTGTAACCGGAATCTGGAGCCGATCATTCTTTTTTGTTTCGAGAATATCGGTATAACCGTAAACCTCAATTTCCTATTGCGTGACTAAACTTGCCAGCGGATCGTCTATAACCGCTGAAATCAGAATTACGCAGTGTCAAATTTCTAATCTGTCATATTCAGAATTTATTTTAGAGATTATTAATTTAAGTTTAAGTTCTAATGTTTAGGCCAATTAATTAACTGAGTTTATCATTGGCTAGATGTTGTTTTATTACTGCCTTTTTGGCTTCTGAATCGTACAACTTGCAATTAGCTATTGGTGTTCTATATCACTTTCAGATATGCATATGGCAATCGTCTTTATTATCGAATGAACTCGTAAATTTTGATTGGATCCGTACCGTTCTAGATTAAGAAAATTATTGACTGATACTTTTTCTACAATCTTTTTATGTATTGAAATTTTTGATACGAAACTAAAATTTATTTTTCAGGCATACATACAGGAGAAAGATATACCTATATACGTGAGTGCACGAAAATATTGTTTTGAAACTTAGTTTTTATTATTCTATTGAGAACTAGAGTTAATTGATCCTAAATTATATTTTTCTATTAGAACTTTAGACTTCTAAGATTATATAATTTTATTTATCAATTTTTTTGCGACCTGTAAGATTTTGGTTTGAATCCAGGCTACATTGGAGCGCAACAAAGTGCTGACACCTAGCGCGTCGAATCGCTAAGAGTACTTGAACGTACTGACTATTTCAGCTTTAAATGTGTCAAACATTTCAAACTGCTGCAAATAACTTCTCTTGATAATTCTCTTCTGATTATTGGTTTCAACACTTTTTTCTTGAAGCTTATTCATTTATCACATCTTGCCGGAATATATTATACGATTTGAATGAGCTGTTTTCGAAAATAATTTGATCCGAAACCTTTATTTTATTTTTATTGTGTAATAAATATAATGAAAAATGGAATTTTAATAAAAGGTAGAACCCCCTTCCAATTTGTTACAATCTTCAAAATTTAACATTTTTTCTCGGCATTTTTATACAGTTCATTTTTAAGGTGTCAACAGATGAGTGGGTGTTCGCTTCTGGAATAAATGTCCTCTTTTGCGTATACAATATTCAAAAATAGGCCAGGAGAAAAGTGGATGGGCATATATCACTCTCGAAAATAGATGTCATACGCAGTTGTTTTGCCAAGACACGAAATGGCTTCGTTTATAAGAGGGGAGGTATACCTATAATTATAAACTGTAGATTCAGTTTCAGTATCATTTTTTGGAAATAGGAAATAGCAACATTTTTTGCTTTGTTCTATTTTATTTGATTCGCCCAAAACCAGGATCTTCGGTACTATATAGAATAATTCAACACGTGTTCTGATAAAGTTCTTCTTAAGTCTGGAATGAGAGGGATCGAGAGTGTTTTTTGCAAGGAAAAAAAGTCGCTGATGTAACCGGCAATCGAAATATCGACCAAAATTCTTTCCAAGGTTCGAGGGGAATTCCAAGCAGCGTTGCGACTTAAAGTTGACACGATTTTAGAACGCAGTCCAGTTGTCCACTGTCCAAGTGTCCATGCCACGCAAAGTGCCTTGACAGTGAACGACATTCCCATTTCCCTCCTTCTTTCTCATTATTTCTCGTATAATTCGCAGTCACGCACGGCTCGCGATTCGCACACACGTTTTAATGAATGTCTCATCCACTTGAACGCAGACACGTGGGTGCAAGTACCTACGTTCCTTCATCTACAGAAATCCCGCAAATGTCATCGCTTCAATTTAACTGTTGGCGTCGCCATTTTGCAAAGAATTTCTTCCAAGGTATAAATTTTAAAAAGAAAGAAAAGCCTCATTGCATAATTTTTTCTCATTTATTTGTTAAAAAAAATCGAAATTCAAACTTAAAATCGTTCTCCACAGCATCCGGATCTAAACCTAAATATAAATAAGCGTCTTGTGAAAATTTCAATTCAAGAGGCCATCAGGACTTTAGCAGGATTTTCAAGAAAAAAATTGAGGACATCTGAGGATTATACTGGTATATAGATAATTTAGAGACTTTAAGGGGTTTCAAGGTGAAAACGTTTTAGTGTGCCTTACCTCTTGAGATTAGCGTGCTTTGTACCATTGATAATTTTGTTTTTTCGTTCGCTTCCTACAGTGCTGGCATCACTATCGATACTGTAGAGACTATCATCCTTAGAAACCTTACTGGTATGGAGGGTAGACTTTCGGGCGGTACCATTGTGTGCATTGTGCTTGGGACTCTCGATTGGTATCACGGTTTGACCTTGGACTTGGTTCTGATGGTACCGATCGCCGACGCCATCTTCGAATCTGGATAGTACAGTCGAGTTCATTGTTCTATTCGAATTCAGAACCGTCTTCGTCGAGTTTAACGAGTAGTTTCGCAGGTCGTTTTGATCCTGAATCTTGCTCAAACGGATATTCTGATTGAGATCGCCAGACGGCGGTTTGTCCACGGTCGGCAACATGTACGACAACATCTTCACTTGCTACTGATGGCTTTGCGCCTGAAACACACAAAAATGAAAATGTTTTTTTTTTCAAACAGGAGTTATTTCTATTAGTACTATTGCATTTTGGTTATACATTGATGAGAAAAATTACAAACTGATATATTTATTTAGCCTTTTATAAAAATCTGATTTGTCTCTTCGAGAATCAACACTGACCAACAGGAAAACAATGTTTGACAAAATGGATGCTACCAGACAAAGTCGCCTGTGAGAAATTTTTTATTAAAGTAATGGATAAAAACTATAAAATATCATTCCTCTAATTTTTTTAATTTGCAGATAACTTAAAAGCGCTGGTCCAGTCCCTAATAGTACAAAAACAAAAAATAACAAAAAGCAGAATACAAAGAAGCTAAATGATATAATTCATCAGAAATAATTCCCAACGAGAGCTTACTGCAGTTTTTTAAAGTAAGTGTAATTGATTATGAAATGAGGTGACTAAAAATGAATATCAGTGGCATGCAATCATTATTTTTAGGTTCAAGAAGTCATAGTCCAGGCAACTAAATCCGCCGATCGAAGACAGCATACCTTAGTTTGTGCAACAGGCATTAGCTCAGAAAATGAACAGCTATTTTCAGTACCTACCGAAATTCCATGCAGGCATTTAACGGAAAAAATAGCACAAAATTATATGTTTTGATAAATTAATCAAATAAATCCAACGGTTATTTCCGTACAAGTATTTACGCCCACCGAAAATATATGGCTCCCCGAATTTCGCCCCTATTTTAAATTTGTTTGATGCTGCGCACCGAATTTCAGTGATTATACGGAAAATTCTGATTATATTAGGTTAGATTATTAATTTATTATGATTTAACATTACATATTGCCTCGTGATGCCAGAAGATCTTTTTATAATAAGAATTAAGGTGCTAAGGATGAAGAAGTTAGTCAATGATTTAATTAAAGGAACTGCATTCACATTGACGTGTTTACACGATAATTCGAAAGCGAGCTCGAAAGTATCGACACAAATAATAAGGACTAATAATAGCTGTCGAGTCAGCTGTTTTCTGTCAGACTTCCACGCGAGGGATTATACGTTTTAGATCATAGTAAATTAAATAAATTTAAAAAATAAATAAATTTTATTCAGCCTCAACTTTTGTTCAATTTAATTCGTTTCAAATTAAATATATGATAGATAATTATAGTTTAGCGAAAGCTGCATTCCTAGATCAGAGAAGTCGATATTAATTAAAAGTTATTGGTAGGGAGAGCGTGGGGTACTGCGGTACGGTGCCGGTGCGGAGCGCACGCCGACTTAAAAATAACGCCCGTGCTTGTTGATTTTGATATTAGTTTTTTACTCAAAATAACTTCGTTTTTTGGAAAAAATAGAGATGTGATGAAATTTTTGTTTTAAAATACGTCTCAGAAGAGTAATTATGAAGAAGAAAAAACAGTTTTAGCGGAAACAGATACAAAAGTCTTCGGCAGAAATTAAGTACTTACAGCATATTTTGAAATACTTGAAGCATGAAAATGTTAGGTTTTAATAGGTGAAGTATTTTTTCAAACTTCTGGTATCATAAATTGTTTCTATAGCCGCTCTAATTATATTAAAATTAATTAAGTCTTGCACCGTCACGTACGGGGCCCGACGCCGCGGCGAGCCCTATGGAAGTAGGAGGTTACAACTGCTCGTGCCACATACTTTACTTTGATTAATAAGAAAACATTTAATTATTGTTGAAAATGTCTGGAGTAATTTTTCTTCGTTACATTACACTCTCCAGAATCATTATATTTATTCTCAAATATTCATATTGTTTAAATAAACGGCAATAATATGACGGTCGCCGCGCCGTACCCGAGTTTATGGGGCTCGCCAGCCGAAATGCAACTCCCATCAACTAATTAAATGTCAAATAATAATTAACTTAAAAAGCGATTTTGAGTATTAACATATGTTCCCTGATAATGTGAGCTTCAGCTTAAAAAATACACACATCAAAATCACATTCAAATTATAATTTGTATAGGGGATTTAAGTCAAAGCGCGGCACCATGACCCACTCTCGAAATAGGACATTCGGCGATAACTGCTTTCTGAGCAAATATAAATGTATTACAAACTGCAGATTCATTTTGATAATATTTGTTTTTTTATGTAGTAGAATCTAAGTGCGTTTCAACCTTGGGCTTGAGGTTTCGAAATTCGTTGACTTTTCTCGTTAGCAATAAGATTCAAAGTTTTGACGTTTATTGTATAGGTTTCCAATTACTATATGTGTTTGTAAACTTACATTAATATTTGATTGCGGAAGAAATGAATGTTCGCCAGGCAAGCGGTCAAATCATAACTGACGCAACGACCACGTCGCGAAACGGTTTTTATGGCCGGCGCGGCGCGCGGAGCCGGCTTGGCTGCCTAGAATCTAGATATTATACATTTTCGCTACTCTCCTCTCTTGTAAATTGTTCTGAATATGCACTGTAAGTGAAGCAGTTGAACCAATTTTATCGTGTCAACTATGGAACATTTAATTTCATATCAGCACACTGCTAAAAAATAATTAGTTTAATTAACATCTCAGAAGAACCTCCTGAAATTGCCTTATGTTCCTTTAGGGTTATAAAATAACTAAACTCATGATTTGTTCCAATCTGCAGGGTTTGCTTATGAATATTTTCAGAATTCTTTTAACTGTGTCTTAATAATTTTACCTCAGTTTACTGCAAGAAATCTATTTTATTTATTTTTTTATTAAAAATGTTTGAAACATGAATGCATTAAATATTAGCAATGTTAGAAAAACATTAAATTTTTTATTGTTTCTTTTCCTAATTGGAAAATGTGATAATCTAAATAGATTGGTTCATAATCAACCATAAAAGAGCATATATTTTTGAGAAATGTTTACCCCCATCGTAAAGCTTTTATTTGAAAAAAATCAAAGGACATTTGTTTTTTGTAATGCGCTTATGTGGAATGGAATACCCCATGTTTTCCATGATCCATAATAGATACTTTCTTAAATATATCAAGATCCGAACAAAATATTATTTGAATGATGAACATAGAATTCAACTCACCCCCACACCGCACAAGAACGAATTGATTGGACAGCATTGGTACGGAATCTGTAACAAAATAAAATGTATGTGAGGATTAACAGGAATGCTAATGAGGAAGATTTCTTCCATTTTTGATAATAAAGTGGTAGGCCTGCACTAAGAAAAAAAAGCCTGCTGAAAAGCCTATTAACTGAGTCAATGCCAGTCCATGTGTACACGTCTGTACCCGGCAATGTTTTTTCAATGCAGAGCAGAGAGGCACAGGGTTGATCTTGCCGGTGAATAGACACCTGTTTTAGCAGACAGGCGACACACGACTCATGGATGTAGAGTGCACACTTATTTTTCCACAAACATGCCTCTTCGCATACATAGAAAGCCGTGAGAACTTGAAAACGGGGTCGTTGACTTTGCCGGTGGCAATTATTCCGGGGATATTGCATATTATGCACAATTATGTGATGTGGTTCTTTGCTCAAAATTCTTCCGTAAACTCAATCAATCAAATCCATCAGCCACTATTTTATGACTTCAATGTGTAAACAAAGATTTTAAAGAAAATATATTTTTCTTGTTCCTCAAATAACAGACCAAGATTCCTGAGTTTATTTTTTAGTAAGAGCAGCAGAATAGAGGGTCGCAAAAGAGAAACTTTTTTGTGTAAGTATTACATAAAAGCACTCCGCCCAAAATGTATGGGATTCGGTCAATTTCGGCTTCCGGATGCTTTAGGTGATGCTTATTATAACTTTCAATAGGATAATTTCAACGAAATGATTTTTCCATACATTTTATGCAAGGCCCTTTGCGTAATCCATTTCCAAATAATTGTATGAAGCTCGAAACATACTGATATTGAAATGATTACGGTAAACCTATTCTTTCATTCAGAATGAAAGATTTATGAAAATGGAAATTATTTTTTGTATTCTAAACTTAAAACTAATTATAATGTAATAATGGTTTAGCGGTTCACGTATGTAATAGATGAGTACTACGGATGAAATAATTCTCAAGACGTGATGTCATTTATAATTAGCACCAATCTTGAATGACAATGAAGTTGCTCTCCGGTTATGGTATAAGGTTTTCTTTTATCTTCTTTAAGTCAGCTGAAAACCTTGACAGGAAACTTTTCAGCCATTACGCAATTCATGGCTTTCCTAAATTTTGAAGATTTCATTCTACGACCGTGATTCCGATTTTTTTTTAATCCCTTCATTTTAGTACCAAAATAAAAAAATCGGTGTCGGAGTATAATAATACTGCTTATTTTGTGTCTTAGAAATGTCACGAATCTAAAAGTGAAAGACGAATAAGATCATCAGGTAACTGTACATAAATTTTTGCAGGCATCTAGAAATTTCGTGGCAAAATTCAATTATTATTAAATTATTATAATAAATTATCGACACATTCTATTGCACCATGGTGCTTAGAACTCCATATTGAGAAAAGTTTGCTTCCGGACCATGTAACGTTAGATCGTTTGGAAACTTCCTGTCCGTGCCTTCGTGACTTCCTGTCAATCTTCTTGAATCTTGATATATATCTTGTTTGAAAAAGATGAAATAAAATCCAACTCTCTTAATCAAAAAAACATGTTATCTAATTAAACATTCCAAAAACAAAATTTTTTGGATATCCTTATGATTCAACAACCAAACCGTTTCCTGAGTGTGATTTACATTCATTTTATAAAAGCAATCCTGAATACTAACTATGGCGACTCTGTGGTTTTATCTTTGGAATTCAGGTAACTGTAGTATATGGTCACAGTTTTATGGCCACCGCCTTCATCTACTTAAAGTATATACCACAAGTAACTTATGTTTAACTATAGAAAAAAATATTTTTTTATTATTTAGAATCTAAAATTACTGCTAAACTTATTTTTGATTTGTGTAAAGTGGAATATTCGGACTTTAATAACAAGTGACTTACATTTATGAAATTTAATATCTCTCATAATGGCGATTTGATACACTTGAGTTATTACATTTAATATAAGATTGCATAATTGTATATATATATTAGAATTGCAAACATTTATAACTGTGTGCAAATTTACGCACACTTACTTTACACACTGTGCGAAATGTATCACTTTACAGATTACTTAGAGGCACAAAAAGTCCATCTTTAGAGGAGGCGGATGTTGCAAAAAAATAATTTTTATAAAGCTCACTAATCCAAAAGAAGTAAAAATTAATAAGGACCTAAGCTAATGTTCCTGGAGACGAGATATTGTACACTGTACTTTGCCGACCTTGCATGTTGCAATCAGCCATGAGACCCTCTTTTTTTCTCACAACCAGATGCTTCCGGTCCACCCAGCGACTGAACATGCATTGTTTCTGATTAATAGTCTCGTCAAATGTCAATTCTCATCCCATCTCGTAAAATATTATTATTTGCAGCACTTTCACTGTATATGTCAATGAAGTTGATAAAAAAATACGTTATTTCTGTAAATACTCGACAAGCTGCGATAAACACTAAATTTGAACTCAAGATAAAACGTTAATTGAAAGACACAATACTGATTACAGAAAAAAATGAAATGAATTTCAGAGCCTTTAATTTAGTAAAGATGAAAATATGAAAACATTTAAAAATGTGTGAAATTTGTTGTACGCAAATTTCACACGAATGATTTAACATATTTGTTTTGCGGAAATTAGAGCCCTATATTGAAATAACAGATTACAGGATGGGCAGGTCAGTACATTGAATTTCCAGAATTGCAAAGCGTCCTTTTTTCTGTACTTTTTTTCCCCCTTATATTACATAGAGACTGACTTTTAATACTGTTGCAAATCCAGTCGCCCGTAAATTTTCTGATCGAGACTATTCGAGTCGATAGATTTCATTGTCATTGTACTCGCTTAAAAATCAGTGTCCGGCTATATAGAAGTACAAACTAAACGGCCCTGACAGGACGGCAATAAAGAAAATAGTGGGACGTGCACGCGGAAGAATCAACTGACAATGCGAGTGTTATTTCATTTCCCTTATGGCTTTAAATACATTCTCTAAAAGCCTCGTTCTCATACATATGTGATCTTTTATGACGCAGAATTCATTGATACTGATGCTAGGTTCGAACTATTATTGTCACTCGAGTTCTATTGAACTAGGCGAAAAAAATTATTTTTAACTCGGCTAAAAAGAAAAACAAGTAGCGAAGATTCTATTTCTTTTTTTTTTATTAATCAGAGATCAAAAATTGATTAATGGAACCGCAGTATGAAAGAAATTGTTGTTTCAGCAAGAGTCAACAATCATGAAATTTGTTGAAAAATGTGCTTTTTACTACAGCCTATACTACTGACACGTCTCGCACGGTTTTCGTGAATTTGTGCGTTCTCCTATTGTAAATCAGGACGGAAATCAATGTTACCAAATAAATAATTGTAATGTCTAATAACATAATGAAATGGATTGTCAAACAGTCGACTGCCCAACACTGGGCTACCAACGTGACGAAAAATCAATACGACGCATGCGTAGCGAATCCTCAAGAATCGAGGGTGCACTCTATCCTTACTCGTAAACCATCATCTGGGCTTACGATTTTATTGACTCTGGTGACTAGATTAGAATACATTTTTTTGTTTTCGTGTTTTTACATATCTGAATCCTCCCTGCCACAGGAGATCGGCAGACATTACTTCGACTAAACCTCACTTTCTCCAATTACCCCACTTTTAATAAGCCGCCAGGAATTGCACGATGTACTTAATCCTGTGGGGTTTTCAATCTCGAAAATCCTGTACCGTCTGCAGCCGATTATTTATCAGAAGCAATCGCATTTGCATGAACATTTTGTCAGGGGAGTGGAAAACTGCAGATAACTAAAACCTACGAGCGCAAGCGGTTATCGACCTCCCGCTAAAACACGACTAAGTAAGTGAGAATCACGAACGGTCACTCATTGGACCGCTAACAAATGAAGCAATCACACCGCGCCCTTTCCAACTCGAAAAGTACCCCCTTAAAATCAATCAATCACAACGCGCCCTTTCCAACTAGAAAAGCGCACCTTTAAAATCAAGTAATCACGCCGCGCCCTTTTAGACTCAAAAAAGAAGAAGGATTTGAACTTTGCGCTCAGCTACTTTCGCGCTCTTACCAAATCGAAAAAAGCCCATCTAAAACCAGATTTTTTTAACGGTGATATGTGAATACTAATTATAGGATTTTCCACGGATGAAGCATTGCATAATGTCGAATTCAGCAACTTGGATATTTTTGATCATTTACGTTAGAGGACAGAATAATGAGTAATTAATCATAAAATATATTTAATTTTGAGGAAAAATTTCACATTCAATTTTGATCTACACGATTAGATAATTTGACCGGCAATGATTGATAAGAGAAGAACTGCTGACATGTGAAGGAAAGGAGAACAATATAGGCAATACGAATGAAAGGCAAGAGTGAGAAGGAAAGAGAAATTTCGTAACACATCCAAACGTCCCTGTGGGGTCCAGAGAAGCGATTTGAGGGTGATTCCATCCAAGTTCTGCGAAACGAGGGGAGAATCTGACAGAAATCCGGAGAATTCGTTGAAATTGCGAGCTGAATGAATATGAGCCAGTCTTTCCTGAAATTCTACAAAGACAAAGAACCCTTTTTATCCACCATTGAATTGAATAACTTCGAATATTACCAAAATTGATAGTTACGTAATATATTCTGTCTATGTTTTACTATAATTATTACTTTTTTATTATATGTAAAGATATAGGGATGCAATTTCATTTATCTTTTCAACGTCTATCTGGCAGCCATATTAGTATTCGAAGAAGAGTACAATTCTTTGGCTCGACTATTCTATGGAGAGTGATGAAACTACTCGGTTGGAGTGACTATTACACTCTAAATAAACTGAAGAATATTTACAATGTAGGTAATAAACGTAAATAATAAAAAATTCAATATAAATCTACAAATGTATCACAGTACATATTATTTGCACGTTATTTCAATTGAATTTATAGTTGATCTATTTAGAGAAACATTAATCAATCGCAGAGTTCTCTAATTCATCTGCATTTTGTTCCGCCGTCTTGACGTGCCTTTCAGTTATTCTTATATTTTCTAATATTGCATGCAAGGATATGCAACAAGGTTTCGATTCTTCCAAACTGAAGATGAAACGGGTGATACAGTTATAAAAATGTAATAACTCGGGTATATTTGACAATTTCTGAGAGTTCCGCAGGGCGTCAGTTGTTCCTGTCTGCCTAGAGACAATTTCTAAGAGTTGGAGAGTGCATCTTTCATTTTCTGATTCCGGTTACATAAACCAAGAAAGGCTGTCTTAGATCAGCGGACTTAGTTACCTGGACAATGTCTTATTTACCAAAAAAATAATTATTGCATGTCATTTATTATTGTATCGTATTAAAACTGAATATACATTAAGTCACCTGAATTCATAATTCATAAAACTGATTTGAACAAACTGCAGTAGGCTCTTATTTGGAATTACTTTCTAATGAATTATAATCATCATCATATTACTTTTTTCATGCTGTTGTTATACTTTGTTTCATATAATTAGAAACTGGAATCATTTCCGGCAGTAAGGCTAGTGCTTTCATATTATCTGCAATTATAATAAAATAGTGAATAAGAACATTGAAATTTTCCAGTTTGCTCAGGAATTCCTTTTGACTTTAAATATTCTTCTAAAACTTCTGGATTATTTAACGTGGCCTGAAAATATCAAAATAACTTTCAATTTGAAAAATCGAAGACTTAATGAAAACAAATTTGTCGCATGTTCTTGAACTAATTGTGCAATACATAATTGAAAAGCGATCCCCGTATGTACAGAAATAAACCTTTAACTGCTTGTGTGTAATACAATAAATTCGGCCGCTTCATTAGTTTTCTGCACTTGGAAAAATGTACAGTTAGAATAAACATTAAGGAGGTTATTAAATACAGCCGCATGTACTAAACTTGTAAGACAAATTTTGATAGAAATCAAATTTAGCTAGAATTAAGTCACTCAATGAATTTAGTAAAAATTTTAACACACTCAAATTTAGAGAGTAGATTTCTTGAGTACACAAATGACAAATTTGTGTTTCAATTATGAATTTAAAAAAATCAGTACTCATACTTGTAGTAGAGCTTCCATGTCTTTTTTCTGTAATTTTATTGTGGAACACTTAACACCAAGTTTCTTCAGAAATACTTCTCACCGGTATCAGAAAAATATTATTATGGTAGTAAATTGGGTGATTAATGTGGGAAATATAAAATTGGCAATTGCCAATTTTGATATCATTCCCGGAAGCAAGTGGAGTCTTATAATGGCAACAAACACGCGAATCCAGTGGCATGGTGACACGGAAGCGTGCTCTGAAATTTCCTACTCGAACAAAAAATCACCATAATAGAAGAATGTGAGAAAGAAATGTGGAGTAAGAGTGTTTTAAATTCTCAAAGGTAATTAAAACACTTCTTTCTATACAGTATGAAGAATTCTGTAACATTAATGTAATAAATAAAGTATGAAGATCAAATTTTGTTTATGGTGTAGTATAATATTAGACATGTCTTAATTGGTCTAAAGTGTAGGTCATTTTATAGTGCGCCTCTATTAGTCTCTTAATCAATTTACAACTGCCTCTTTGGTCGTGGGAGTCATACTCTTTAGAGAGTGCACATTTACAACTTAGAAGCCTCGATTAGATGAAACGGTTCCTTTAAATTCATTTTTAAATTTATGACCCAGCAGATATTCAATGTTAAAATGTAGTTGAATGTAGTAGAATGAAATTGAAATTAACATAGTTTGAAGATTTCTTTTAGATAATAAACTTATTTAATGCATCAATTTGTTAATTATACTAAAAACAATTAGCGCGCGACAAGCTTGTTACCAACGCCCTGTGCAACTCTCAGAAATAAGGATAATGATAAGGCCCTAGGCACCCAAATACCGCCAAAACCCTGTCCAACTCTCAGAAACAAGGATATCGAGAAGGTCATAGGCACCAAGGACCATCGACGCCCTGTCCAACTATCAGAAATTGTCCCTATAGGTACCCAAATACTGCTAACACACTGTCCAACACACAGAAATTTGTCCCTAGACTCCTAATAAAAACCAACGCCCTGCCTAATTCTTAGAAATTGTCCCCAAGAACCATGCCCGCCGTTTCCAACTCTCAGAAATTGTCCCGGGGCACCCAAGAACCATTTCCGCCATTTCCAGCTTTCAAAAATTGTCCTTAGGCACCCAGAAGCCACCCTTGCCGTTTCCAACTCTCAAAGATTGTTCCTACGCACTTGAAAATCCCCCTCGCTGTTTTCAACTCTCAAAAATTGCCCCCAAGACCCCCCCCCGCCGTTTCCAATTCTCAGAAATTGTCTTTAGGCGCCCAGGAATCACCAAGGCCCTATACCACTATAAAAAATTGTCCCTAGACACCCAAAAGCCACCCTCGTTGTTTCCAACTCTGAAAAATTGTCCCTGGGCACCCAAGAACCATACCCGCCGTTCCCAACTCTCAAAAATTGTCCCTAGGTACCTAGGAACAACCCTTGCCGTTTCAGACTCTCAAGGATTGTTCCTACGCACTAATAAACCACCCTCGCTATTTGCAACTTTCGGGAAATTATCCCCAAGAACCACCCCCGCCGTTTTCAACTCAAAAATAGTCCTTAGGTACCCAGGAACAACCAACACCCTATCCAACTATAAAATATTGTCCCTAGGCACCCAAAAGCCACCCCTGCCATTCCCAACACTCAGAAATTGTCCCCAAGGACCACCATCGCCGTTCTCAACTCTCAGAAATCGTTCCCGGGCACCCTAGAACCACATCCACCGTTTCCAGCTCTCAAAAATGGTCCTTAGCAACTAGGAGCCACCCTTGCCGTTTCCAACTTTTAAGGATTGTTCCTACGCACTTGACAACCACCCTCGCTATTTCCAACTCTCAGAAATTGTCCCCAAGAACCACCCCCGCCGTTTACAACTCTCAAAAATTGTCCATAGACCTTCAAGAATCACCAAGCCCCACCTCACTATAAACAATTGTCCCTAGACACCGAAAAACCACTCTCGCTGTTTTCAACTCTCAAAGATTGTCCCCAGGCACAAAAAACTATCCCTGTCGTTTCCAACTTTCAGAAATTGTCTCCAAGAACTACCTCTGTTGTTTCCAACTTTCAGAAATTGTCCCTAGTCAACCAACAAACAACAGAAATTGTCCCTAAGAACCAAATCCCTGTCCAACTCTCATTAATAGTACATTTTGGTTTCATTTAAGTTCATCTCTGAATTTAAGATGCATCATTTTCAAGTATTCATTTTTACTCCCTAATATAAATACGATTAAAGATAAAAGACAAAGTGGAAGGATTTCATTTCATTTGAATGAATCCTATTTAGTGTCACGATTTTAGAAAATGTAATTTTTTTATACATTCCTATGTAGATGCCAAGATTACAAATAGTTTTTTTTTGTAATTATAAAAACTTATTAGTACATGTTGGTTAGCCCTTTTCTATATTTTCGCAAACATTCTGCTCGATGTTATTCCGTGTGGAATTGGTAGGGTCCAAAAAATGTCGGTAAGGTAGCAATCGGATAAATGACAATAGGCTTTCATGTTCCAACGTGTCTGTGCATTGTTTAGTGTGGTTACTATATACATTTTTTCCCCTCCGCTGAAGGTCAAACCTTTTGGCGGTGTGAGTGCTTTTTAGATTCTCGTATTCTCTTCATCTTTTTCCATTTATTCAAACAAAAATATCAACTTTTACGGTTGAAAATTAATTTTTGATACGCAAAACCTGTTTTGCCTAGTTTGAAACAATATCACACTAAATTTAAAATGATTTTGACCATTCGTTTCAGATAAAGTCTCTCAGTGTATTTATTCTTCACAGAAATAATATGCAATCTCTCAGTTTTTTAAAGCGACCTGTTAGTCCCGGTATTCCAGAGAAAGAAAACAAATACTAACCTAAGTTGAAGGGTTGTGGATGTCAAAATTTGTGAATGTGAAACTTCGACGGCGCCGACGAGACGGTGGACTCTTCCTGTAGAAGGTGTTTTAGTTTTATTATCCTTTATTCGCAATGATCTTTCTCATCACAACCCACTAAACAACCGTCTTGTTACATGTCGATGTAACCCCATTTTATTCCGGCTGAACTTCCAACCTTCGTCATCGCGTTTTAATTAATAACACTAAAATAGATACTGATTCTCGCGAGTGTACTCCTTCGTCGCCGGAGGGTTCATCGAGAACTGTCGAGTCGAGAACTGGAACTCGATCGCTCGACTCGACGACGGCACGACGACGCGATTCGACGGTTCGAGGCAGAAGCAGTTTCCGCGCGCAGACGCAAAACGTCTTGCCAAAAAAGAAGGCCCCTCAAATTTTTTTAAACTTCCTTATAACATGTAAGAAGAAAAGTTGTACACGTATAAACTATTGCACTGGAAATTAATAATTTTTGTTAGAACCCGGAAACAAATAATAAACGATTGAAAAATTTTAATCGGCCTGAAGCCTTAGCAAATCCGCAATCTTAATTGGCCATTTCCGATAACGACCGAATCACTACGATTTGGAGTATAATTCTTTATACTCGCAAATTAAAACATTTTTATTTTGTATGAAACATGGGAATATAAACTCAAAAATTGATGTGCAATCGGTGTTAGCAGATTAAACTTATTTAAATGTTGATGTCAGATTCAGAAAATGATCGTCTAATCAGATTTTTTAAAAGATACGGATTCCTCAAGTTTTCCAACTCTGCCCAGTCTTTAGAGGAAGTTGTGCCCCTTTGTCCCAAGCGTACCCGCCTCGCCTTTTTCCAACTCTGCCTAGTCTTGAAATTTTATTTTCCCCTTCGTCCCAAGCGTACCCGCCTCGACTTTTTCAACTCTGCCAAGCCTTTAGCGGATGTTGTGCCCTTTGTCCAAAGTGTACCCACATCGCCTTTTCCAACTCCACCCAGTCTTTAGAGAAGTTTCTGTGTTCCTTTGTCCCAAACGTACCCGCCTCGCCTTTTCAAACTCTGTCCAGTCTTTAAAGGGCTTTCTGCGCCCGTTTATCCCAAGCGTACCCGCCTCATTGTTTCCAGTTCTGCCCAATCTTTCAAGGAATTTATGTGCCCCATTGTACCAAGCGTACCCGTCTCACCTTTTTCAACTCTGTCCCGTTCTTTAGAGGAAGTTGTGCCCGCCTCATCGTTTCCAGCTCTGCCCAGCCTTTTAAGGACTTTATGTGCCTCTTTGTCCCAATCGTACCCGCCTCGCCTCTTTCAGCACTGTCCCGCTCTTTAGAGGAAGTTGTAGTTTTTTATCTCAAGTGTACCCACCACATCGTTTCCAACTCTGCCCAGGCTTTCAAGGAATTTATGTGCCCCTTCATCCCAAGCGTACCCACCTCACCTTTTTCAACTCTGTCCCATTCTTTAGAGGAAGTTGTGCCCGCTTAATCTTTTTCACCACTGTCCCGTGCTTCAGATGAACTTGTGCCCCTTTATCCCAAGCGTATCCGCCTAATCGTTTCCAGTTCTGCCCAGTCTTGCAAGAAATTTTGCGCCCCTTTGTATCAAGCATACCCGCCTCATCGTTTCTAGCTCTGCCCAGTTCTAGAAGGAATTTCTGTGCACCTTTATCCCAAGCGTACCCATCTCATCGTTTCTAACTCTGTCCAGTCTTTTCAGGAATTTCTGTGCCGCTTTGTCCTAAGCGTACCCGCCTCACCTTTTCCAACTCAGCCCAATCTAGCGACTGGGCAGAGTTGGAAAAGACGATGACTGTTGGAAAGCAATGAAATTCTCAGGGCGGACTTGACGGGCAAAAAAATAGAATTGGTTAAGGTTTGTTTAATAAAATATTATTGTTTTTCTGACACCAAGCGTAAATCTTTCATGTGCTGTTTATGGAGAGAAGGGCGTCGGTTCCTAGGGACAATTTTTGAAAGTTGGACAGGGCGTCAGTGGTTCCTGGATGCTTAGGGATAATTCCTGAAGGTTGGACAGTGCATCTTTTGTTTTCTGAGCTAATGCCTGTCGCATAAACCAAAAAAGGCTGTCTTAGATCACCGTGCTTAGTTACCTGGACAATGTCTTGTTTACCATGAAAATAATTATTGCAGGTCATTTATTATTGCATCGTATTGAAAACTGAATATACATTAAGTTACCTAAATTCATAATTCGTATAACTGATTTTAACAAACTGCAGTAGGATCTTATTTGGAATTATTTTCTAATGAATTATAATTATCATAAGATTACATCTTTTTTCTGCTTTTGTTTAAAGTGACCATTCGTCCTGTATTTCGCAGGACAGCCCCGCATTAGAGCCTCGTGTCCTGCGAAGGTAAATGCCCTGCAAAACGGCCTGTAAAAGACGATTTTTTACAAAAGTACCGCAAGAGTTTTTTTTCTACTATGAGTTTCACTCTAGGTTCTCGACCAATTAAATTTGAGATTTCAACATTGCCAGTCATATACACATATTTGAATAAGTGTGTTTCATGACTCGAGACTTTCTTAGTGTAAACATATTGAATCTGACCCCACCCCCCTAAACCTACTGTTAGCGTCCTACATTTCAGCGTTTCAAATGGGGCCACTTTACGTTTGTTATGCTTTTTTTCTGGGTTCTTAAAAATTTTCAATGACATTCTCAGGACGTGCTTCGACTGATAAACAATCAGAATTTGTAAAGGTTTGTTTAAAAAAGTATCATTAATTTTTTTCTGACACCGAGCGTACATCTTTTGTGTCCCGTTTAACAAGGGAATTTTGAGCAGGTAGAAACTTCTCGGGACAAAGCCTTGTTAATTTTGTACGCTCGAGTTTCTATTGTGAACTCTTGTTGACTCTACAAAAAAACGTCAGATTGAAGTGTATTTAAAATTATTGCACTTTGAATTCAAGGTTCTCGAAAAGCATATTTCCAGACATGTCGTCAAAGCGATTAAATATCTAGCAATTGCATATTTTCTGCTTCACATTCTATAACAGGGATCACAACGCAAAAAGAGCTCAAAAAAGGGGAAATAGGGTGATTTTCTCACGAAAAAGGGGAAAGATTAAACATTTATTTTTAGATGTCGAAAAAAACAAACAATCTTTTCATAAGAAATGTTATATTTTCAAATAATTTTGCAATGATTTCTGTCATTCAAGAATTTATTTTTAAAAATTGGATATACTTAGGTCATTGGAAATCCATTCACAGTGATATAAAAAAGTCCGAGATAAAATAAAATAAATTAAATACACCATTTTTATATGTTTAACATCCTTCTCATAAATATTTATTTCCCAAATTTATAGCAATTGGTGGATCGACATCCAAAACAAGTAGAGAAACAATTTTTTGAAATCGGTTGATATCTTCTGCTCTCTTTTGTAAATTTACAATTGAAAATTTTAAAAACTCAAAAAAAAATTTGCCTTATTTATACTCTTTTTAAATTGACAGAAACATGTTTTTTGGATTGATTCCAACCTGAAATTTCTTCAGCTTGAACCAGAGAAACAGTTTATTATTTTTTATTCATGAAAACTTTTTTTCTTTGTGTTTATAACATTCCAAAATCGCAAAAAAAAATGAAATCCCAAAAATCCTAAATCGCGACCAAATTTTTTTCCCCGAAAAAGCAAATATAAATATAAAAAATTCGTCATAATTTTTGAACTAATAGGAAAAATTCATAAATCATTTATTTAAGTGCTATAATTGCTTTACTTATTATTCAATAATGGGTACACTTGATAATTTCAGAGAATTTTCCGCGTAATTCAAATATTGTATATTTAAAGAGAAAAGGGCAAGTTTTTTGAAAATAGGGGAAAAAGGGGAATTTAAAGAAAAAATGGGAAACTAATAAACAAAGGGGAAGACTGTGCACGATGATAACCATGATTCAAAATTTAAATGTTATATGCGAACTCTCACATTAAAAAGTATTGTACAAAGCAACACTTTTTAATCTGGCGTTTTTTGCAGGGGATTTTCTCTCCTCTCAAAAAAGTTCATCAACTTTTAAACACTTATCAAATGTCAGTAACATTTTTCTTACTCTCATCGTAACACAAAGCAGAGAAGGATTTCGGGAAAAGGATATTTCTAATTGAAAAATCTGAAAGTTCAACGGCACTGTTATAATACTTATGTAATATTAAAATACAAAATACAAACACCAATTCCTTGGTCAACATGAATGTAAATGAAGAATTAAGTGATTTTTACAGGACGCCGCCGATAAATGATAGCGGAGTGTTCTAAATCTAGATTCTAGAAATAACTTAATTATTTCATATAAAATTTCTTAAAATACACTTTAGGTCCTGGAAACGATTGGAAACGATTAGTCCCCGCAATAATTATTGTTATTGTGGTTGATACAAAGATGGTTCCCACCCGATCGCAATTATGAGAAACGGTAAAAAACTGCAATAATCTGGCAACGAACTGCGTAAAATAGAGAAATATGTGGACTTGCAACCATTTAAGGGTTGCTGAAATGCTTTATCTGATTGGAATAAGAGCACCATTTTTTTTTTAATTCTTCTATGCTCTTCAGGACGACAAGCAATTTAGATCTTCTTACTGCTCATCTTTATCTTTGGCTCCATGCTTCAGGATTCGAGTGAATTCGATGTAATCGAACATGGATCCTTTAATTGGAGCCTCGCGGTACATCTCATCCACCTCGTCGTCGGTGAATCTAACAAAATTAATATTTTTCTTAATATTTATTTATCATCGATATGGTAAGTGTCCCAATTACTGCGGTATCAAGCGTTAACCTCAATTCAATCAAAATTTTCTCTTATTTTGTAGTGAAATAACAAGATTTTAAAGTTTCATCCTGAAGAATCTTAAAAAGTTTTAGATCTAATCCTGGACTATTAGTTTTGAATGGATTTTTTTCTCTTTAAATCTATTAGAAGTAATTGCAATAGTTCAAAGCAACTGTTGCTTTTTTTTGCGGGAAATCCTCGATTAGTGAATTTTGCTGGAAAATTAGTTTTTTTTATTGAAAATTAATATTAATTAATAATAATTATAAGGAAATAATATTAATTAATTAATATAATATTGTTGAAACTTTGTCTTTTGTGGTAGAATATTAATCTTCTTGGCGACTAATTCACCTTTATGGTTGAACATTCAACTATTAGGTTCAAAATTCCATTAAAAATTAAAATATTTGGTTGAAAATGCATGTGTTTTGTTAAAAATTATTATTTTTTTGGCAGAAAATTAATCTTTTTGGTTAAAAATTCATTTCTCTGGTTGAAAATTAACTTTTTAATTGAAAAATAATTTTTTAAATAGAAATTTAACTATTTTTTTTATAACAATTTAATCTTTTTAATAGAAAATTCATTTATTTAGTTTAAGATGTAATTATTTCCTTCAAAATTTATTTTATTTGCTTAAATACTTATTTCTCTAACTAAAAATTAAACTATTATATTTTTTGTTGAAAATTTATCCTTTTTAGTTGAAAATTCATCTATTTTGCTGAAAATTTGTCTTTTTTTATTAAAAAATTAAACTTTTTGGTTCAAAATTGATGTATTTTATTGGAAATTATACTTTTTTGGTACAAAATTAATATTTTTGGTGGAAATTTCATTTCTTTGTTGACAATTATTATTTTTTTTTAAATTGAAAATTAATTTTTTTAGTTAAAGCTTTAACTTTTCCATTATTCCTGGAATTTTTTTTATGAACACTTAATCTTTTTGGTTGCAAATTTGTGTATTTTAATTGAAATTTTGTCTTTTGTGGGAGAATATTATTTTTCTTGGTGACTAATGCACAATATTGGTTGAAAATTCAACTATTAGGTTCATAATTCCATTAAAAATTAAAATATTTTGATGAAAATGCATGTGTTTTGTTAAAAATTATTCTTTTGTTGGCAAAAAATTAATCTTTTCGGTTAATTATTAATGTCTTTGTTTGAAAATTATTTTTTTGATTCAAAATTAATTTTTTAAACTGAAAATGTAACAAAATTTTTTGTCGAAATTTTATTTTATGGACATTAATCTTTTTGGTAGAAAATTCATTTGATTGGTTGAAAATTTATTTTTTTTTAGTTGAAAATTCATCTATTTTGCTGAAAATTTTTCTTTTTTTGGTAGAAAATTAACCTTTTTGGTTGAAAATTCCATTAAAACATAAACTATTTGTTTGAA
>JAABKJ010005145.1:0-23422 GCA_011634705.1 Andricus grossulariae
TCAAAACTGTTTTCTGCATAATTCTTCTTTTACAACGTCAATTTTCAAGCTTTTAGTAAGTAACACTATCTCTTTAACAAAACAGATTTATTTGATGCAAAGTAGAATCAAAATTTTTAAGTAATAGCGATGTTATAAGCAAAGTCGCCTTTGCTCCACCGGTCGGCGCTGCCCCTCCTTACCCTATTTTGAAAATGATATATGCTTGTCAGTAATTCATTTGCCTTATATTTCTATTACTTTTTTTTTTTGCAGTTGCTTCCTCCTGGCGATTATATTTGTAGTTAAAAATGTTATTATTTGGATACAAATTTCCGTTTATTTGAAAGTTGAAAATCAATCTTCTTTGGTTGAGAAGTCAACTATTTTGTTGAAAACTCGTCTTTTTTGGCGAGGAGGATGTTTTCTGCAGAAGTAGAATGAGCCGAAACCAGTTTCCGCGCGCGCCCCACGCAATACTTTTTCCGGCATTGATATGAAGAAAAATTTAAAATAAAATTTTTGGATACCAGAAATTACAGAAAATTGGGGTCATTTTTGAAATATCTGGTAATTTTATACATTACTGAAAATTTAAGATGTTTGAAAATTTCTCAAATTTGCAGAATTATCCACAAATTCTCGCTAGTTTATGTTAATTTATCGTTAATTTATAGTAATCTATCAGTAATTTGTAGTATCTTATCACTTCATGTTAGTCCAGTCGCTAGTCGCTACTAGCAATCACTCTTTCAAATTAAACGTCAACGCGATAGTGAGTTTACTACTTCTGAAAATTGCGGCATTAACTATAAAGTCTTTTTAAGACAGTTCTGAAGATTAGCAATATAAAGTGCCACTTTACAGAACGAAGAAAGATTTCAAAAAGCGAGTTTGCCATACCTATGCAGGAAAAAAATTATTTTTTTGGTTGAAAATACTATTCCAGTTGAAGATTCTCCTTTTTATTTGAAAATTGATCTTATAAACTTAAAATTCAACTACTTGGGTAAAAGTTGAACTACTTTGTTGAAAAATTATTCTTTTGGTTGAAGGTGCATCTCTTTGGTTGAAAATTAAATTCTTTTTTGTTGCAAATTTATTTTTTAAACTGAAAATGTAAGTTTTCCATTTTTGGTTGAAAATATCGATCTTTTTTAGTTGAAAATTCGTATTTTTTGTTAGAAAACTAATCTTCTTGGTTTGAAGTTTCCTCTTTTTTGTTAAAAATGCAACTTTTTGGTGGAAAATGAACATTTTTGTTGAGAATTCAGATTTTCGGGTTGCAAATTCAACCGTTTTATAGGAAATTCGTTTTTTGGCTTGAAAGTTCGATCAGTTTGGATGAACTTTTTGTTCTTTCTTGACTGAAAATCATTATTTGTTGAAAACTCCTCTTCTTGCTTGGAAAATTCATCATGTTAGTTGAAAATTGAACTATTTTGCTGAAAATTAGTTTTTCTGTCAAACATTTTTTTTTACTAAATATTTAACTTTTTCATTTTTGATTGAAAATGATATTTCGTAGTTGAAAGTTCAACTATTTGTTTGAAAATTCATGTATGTTGTTGAAAATTCGTGTTTTTTTTTGTAGAAAATTAATCTTCTTCGTTGAAAATTTGTCTTTTTGGTTTTAAAATTCATCTCTTTTGATAGCAATTTCATCTTTTTTTATTGAAATATGAACTATTACATTTGTTGTTGGGAATTTATCTTTGTATGTTGAAAATTTAATAATTTTGTTGAACATTCAACTCTTTGGTTGAAAATTTAACTATTTTGTTGAAAATGCAACTGTTTTTGATTAAAGTTTAATCTTTTTTGTTTGATAATTTTGACTATTCGTTTGAAAATTTATCTTCCTATGTTGAAAATGCAACAATTCTGTTTAAAAAAGTCATCGTTTGCGGTCGAAAATTCGACTGTACTGTTGAAAATTCATGTTTTATGGTCGGAGAGTCACCTTTCTGGTTTGAATAATAAATAAATTTTCAAAATTGAATCTGAAATTTGATTGGTGTATTTATCTTATAAAATATTTTATGTGAAAAATGTTGCAAGAGAGAAAAGCAGACGAGGAATAAACTTTACTCGAGCGTGCAACATACAGAAATGCATTGACCAGTCCGAGGGCACCAATACACATTGGTTCTCATACGAGCAAAAGAAATTGATGTTTCTCCTGTTACTGAGAACCAGATATTATTATGACTCTCCGTTAATGCAATTCCATGGGATTTCGTCCCATCAATTTTCTCCTTTTGTCTCACTTTATGCTTCTTCTCATTGCTTGTCATCCAGACTTTATGTTCCAATTTTATTATCACTTTACAGAAAGGAAATTATCTTTGCGGTGATTTTAACCGATCATTTCTGCATATAATAAATCTTTTGTTAGACTTTAAATTCTGATTATAAATTGGCTCATGCAGATCTTGATTGCGAAGCATCTTACACCTTTTAATTGAAATTAGTTTATGAGGTATTAAAAGCAGGCTGCAAACTGCTCTGTAGTACTAAAAATAACATCAAAAGTGTCTTGTTTTCAAGTAGTCAAAAGGAGAATATACTCATCATAAAGTAACAAAAAGTTAAGTTTATAGACTGGCGGGGAACCCCAAAAAAGGGCAACCCTGGCGCAAAAGCTATAAAACCTATTGTATCACAAAGTAACGAAAAAGTAACATTAATTTTGTTTTAATCTTTCTCAGTGTTAGCTTAATATGTTTTTAAATATACTAGAATATTGTGGCACAACGTGCGCACTGATTACCCTTTCTAAAGAAAAAAAACTCGGTTCATTTTTTAACATTTTGTTATAGTTTTTACAGAAAATCCTATATAATTTGAGAACGTTGTGTATGATTTACAGAAGTTTCTTTATTATAGCGAGAAAATCCCTCTCTAAAATATAGGTGTGTCACGAAAATGTCGAGAACATTGTTGTCGCTTTTCCTCAATGCATTAATTGCATTATTCAAATTGAAATAATTATTTTCGAAAACGAAAACTTACTCAAAAATATAAATTTTGAACAAAAAATGGAAGAATTACATTTCCAGTTAAAATAATTATTTTTCAACTAAGAAAAAGGGAATTTTCAACAAAATAGTTAAATTTTAAACCAAAGTGATAAATTTCCGATACAAAAAATTAATTCCCAATAAAAAATGTAATAGTTGATGTTTCTACCAACAAATATTTTAATTTTCCATCAAAAACATTCGAATTAAACCAAAAAATACGAATTTCCAACAAATTATTTGAATTAACGCAAACGGACTCATTTTGCATTTTCTACCAAAATAATCAAATTTTAAACCCATAGAAGACGAGAAGTGAATTTTCAACTAAAAAAGATCAATTTTCTAACAAAAATGGAATAGCTACATTTACCGTCAAAAAATTTATTTTCAACAATAAAAAGACGAATTTTCAAGAAAATAGTTAAATTTTATAACAATCAAATACATTTTTGACTAAAATAATGAATTTTCGAAAACAAAAATGATTATTCATCCAAGAAGATGAGTGTCTTACCAAAAAAGGACAATTTTTTAACAAAATAGATTAATTGACTCAGAGAATTGACTGAAACCCCTGTTTTAGTTGAAGAACCTTTTTTCTGTTCCAAATTGAACTATTTTGTTGACATTTTGTTTATCGTAAATTAATTTTTTTGACTGAAAATTTAACTATTCCGTGTTTGGTTTAACATTTATCTTCTTCAGTTGAAAATTCAACTATTTGGTTGAAAATTCATGCATTTTGTTAAAAATTAATCTTTTCCGGTAGAAATTTAATCTTTTTGGTTGAAAATTCATTTTCAGTTGTTGAAAATGAGTTTTTTTTTAATTAAAAATTAATTTTTCATCTGAAAATGTAACTTTTCCAATTTTTGTCGAAAATGTTTCTTTTTTTTCAATCTTGTTGGTTGAAAATTCATATGTTTGGTTGAAAATTTAACTATTTCGTTGAATATTTCTGTATCAATTTTGTTGACAATTTGTCTTTTTTTAGTAGGAACTTTTGGGTTGAAAGTTCAACTATTTGGTTAAAATTAATTTTTTTGTTTGAAGATACTTCATTTTAGTTAAAGATTCATACTTTTAGTTAAAATTATTATTTTGTTTTGTTTATAAATTGAACTATTTTCTTGAAAATTCGTTTTTTTTTTGGTTGAAAGTGAATTTTTTTAAATGAAAATGTAGCTATTCCATTTCTCCTATCAAAATTATCTTTTTTAGTTGAAAGTGCACTTATTTTGTTGAAAACTTCTATTTTTGGGTTGAAAATTCAATTATTTTTGTAGAAAATGCATATTTTAAGGTTGTAAATTCAACTTGTCTGTTGAAAATTCCTCCTTTTGGTTTAAAAATTAGTTTTGTTTGAGGATTCCAATAATATGTTGAAATTCGTATTTTTTGGTTTAATTCAACTGTTTTTGATTAAAAATTGAAATATTTTTTGGGGGAAATATCAACCATTACACTTTTTCTTGAGAATTTATTTTTTGATTCAAGATTCATTATTTTGGTATGTTTTAAATATAGCCAGAAGTAAGCCACTGGCATAAAACTGAAAGATTATTATCATTGACGTTGTGGAAATTTTTTTTTCGCCGAAATTTAATATTTCATATATGTAAAATAATGTCACCTTGTCCCGAAAATGTCGTTAATAAAAATTTGAATTCGAATGGGTTGGTGAGGCATATATTTACTTAAAAGTTTAGTTTCACCTCGTTTCAGAGATCGTGTAATACTTTTCTGATTATTGACCATGACCAGCACCAACCGCACAGATAATACAGATTAAAATTTAAAAGCTCATCAAATTTTCAACAATCAAAAACGAAAATCTTTTACGAATTTTCAAATAGCTTTTCGATTGTACGAATTTGAACTCTGTCAGATCGTCCCTAAATTGTTAGTTTTTATACTCAATTTACAAGAAATTATTGAAATATTAAGTAATAAGGATGTCTACCTTATGGGAAATCTGAAAAACCGGGAATTTACCGTGAATTTGATTCAGTGAACAGGGAATCTTTGACATAGAACGGGGATTTTGGAAAAGAATTTTAATTCTGATTTAGAAGCAGGGAATTGAAAAAATCCCTTTTCCAACGCAGAATTCGTCACAATTTGAAACTTCCCTCTTGAAAATGTTGTAAAAAGGGAGTTACTATATTTCTGAATTATGATACAAAATTTTGTAAGGAATTATAAATTGATTTGAAACAGGGAATTTTTGGTAAGGAACAGGAATTTTGGAAGAGAATTTTCATTTTGTTTTAGTAGAAAAGAATTTTAAAAAACCCTGTTCCAGTCCAGAATTCGTCAAAATTAGAATCTTCCCTCTTTCAAATTTTGGAAAAAGGGGGTTACTATATTTCGGAATTATAATGGAAGATTTTGTAAATAAATATAATTTGACATGGAACGGGACATTTTTGAAAATAATTGTAATTATGATTCATATGAAAGGAATTTACAAAAAAATCCCTCTTCCAAATCAGAATTTGTCAGATTTTGAAAATTCATGGGTACAAATCAGAATTTGTTCAAATTTAAAAATTCTTTTTTTTTTGTAAATAAAAATTTACCAGATTTTAAAACATCTCTGTTCTAAATTATAGAAAAAGGTAGTTACTATATTCCCGAATTGTAATCGAAAATGTTTTAAATAAATATAATTCTCACTTGGAACAGGGAATTTCCGTAAAGAACTATAATTTATACTTTAGGACAGGGAATTTTCGTAAACTATTATTACTTGACTTGGAACAGAGAATTTTTGACAAGGAACGGGAAATTTAGAAAATAATTTTTATTCTAGTTCAGAAGAAGGGAATTTTAAAATTAATCCCGGTTAAAATTCAGAATTATAATTCTTTGACAAAGTTTTGTGTACCAAATCAGAATTGTCATTCTCATGACCAAACATCATCAGATGTTCCAACTCAGAAGTATAATTCTTCTCTAAAATTCTCGGTTTCAAATCAGAAATTCTTTAAAATGTTTAGAAATTTCTTGGAATATTTTAAAATCGTTTGAAATCATTCAAATCTTTTGAACTATTTTAAATTGATCAGGGAAAATTAAGAATTTACTGGGAATTTGAAATCATCCACCGGGTAGACACCCTGGTAATTGAAGAATTTAAAAAATTCACAAGTTTAAAATTAAAGTCTATTTGTTTAACCAAATTGCACAAAAAGACTTCAAACGGGAGAAGTGTGTTTGCAAAAAAAAATTCAAACACAAAACGTTTGAAAGGTCTTGTAAAAGTTGTAAGCTTTCATCGAGTCCCAGATGAAAGTTTTGAATCAGTTCTTATCTCTATTAAAAGATTCAATGAAAGAATTTTGTAATAAAGAATGCTATTGTTTTCTTTCATTGGATGAACCTTTGAAGCGTAAACTTGCGTATACTGCAGTTCTCGTACTCAATGAACCGTGAAGTTGGTAAATAATGCATGATGGACGTTTACAGTATTAACATTACAGTTAGCATTTAATCGAGGCTGAACGGGACACGTTGCTTGTTTAAGGCTTCGATTTCCATCCCGTTTTCCCATATTAGAACCTGCCAGAGAGGAAAAGCTTGTCTCGTGTCAGAATCGTGTGTAACTTGTGCAAGAAACTAATTCGTCGGAAGACTATTTCTTTGATTTCATTTCTGAACGATATAGATTTTGGAAATCTTTGACTCTCGGGAATTTGTAAACCAAACCTATTCTTATCTAAAAAAAAGTGATGTTACCAAATATGTCGGAAATATCGGACACAATGTTGTCAAAAATCTGATTGGTTTTTGAATGTATTGAAATTAAATATGAAATCGGCGGCTAACTTTTAATTTGTTTACAACTACTGCTAATTTAATTTGTGATCGTTATGATGATGAAATATTTCCTTGTTCTTGCAAATATAGGTTTTTAATCATCTATTTTCATAAAAGAATAAAACTTAATTTCATTAAATAAAAGACTGTATCGTCAAACAGGGTAATTTTGAACATGTGGGGTAAATTCGGACATTCCCTGATTGATAATTTAAATTACTTATGGTGGGTGGTTTTAACCATAATCTAGAACTAGTTAAGGCTTGAACTGATTCTAGATTCTTGGAACAGTAATGTGTAATTCATTCTATCAATTTAGGGAATTTAGGGGGCTCCGAATTTCCCCACAAGACCGAAATTACCCCGTTTGACGGTATTCATTACCGTTAATTCTTTAATATAGTAATAATTATTATTAAGATGTTAAAGCTTTCTAAAGATTTCAAAATGTTGCAAAAGATTTCAGAAGATATCTTTGAATTTTTGAAAAGTTTAAAAAAATTTCAACGTTTCCGAAGTATTTCTAATTATTTCAAATGATTTTAATAGATTTCAAAACAACTTAGACCAATTAAAGATATTACAAAGAATTTTATTTAACCTTTTTGAGAAGATTTCAAGGGGATTTTAAGAGATTTAAAGCATTTTTAATGGCTTTCAAAATATTTCAAGAGATTTCACAGCACTTCCAAAAGGATTGCAAGTAACTTTAAAACATTTTAAGGAATTTCACAGATTCAAGAATATTTCAAGGGATTTACAAGAATCTTTTGAGATTTCATGGCCTATGAAAGAATCTTGAGGGATTTCACTGGATTTTTATAGGTTTCAACTAATTTTAGAAGAGTTCATGGGATTCAGAGAGATTTTAACGGTTCTGTAAAAGTTTTCAATGGGTTTTAAAATATTTCAAGGGATTTCACAGAATTTCAAGTTATTTTTAAAGATTTCGAGGGCTTTCACAGGATTTCAATCGATTTCTGACCATTTTAAGGAATTTCGAAGGATTTCAGTGATTCAAGAATAATTCAAGGGATTTCTAAGAATCTTTTGGGGTTTCATGGCCTATAAAAGAATGTTAAGGGATTTGACTGGATTTTTATGGGTTTTAACTAATTTCAGAAGTCTTCATGGGATTCAGGGAGATTTAATGGTTCTGTAAAAGTTTTCAATGGGTTTCAAAAGATTTCAAGGGATTTCAAGAAAAATCCAGAGACGCCAAACCATTTTAAAAGATTTGGAGGATTGTCGAAGTGTGTACAAATATTCCAAGGGATTTCACAAGATTTCAAGATATTTTTAAAGATTTCGAGGGCTTTCACAGAATTTCAAGTGATTTCTGATCATTCTGAGGAATTTCAAAGGATTTCAGTGATTTAAGAATATTTCAAAGGATTTCCAAGAATCTTTTGAGATTTCATGGCCTATGAAAGAATTTTGAGGGATTTCACAGAAATTTTACGGATTTCAACTAATTTTAGAATACTTCAAGGGACTCTTAGAGAGATTTAAACGGTTCTGTAAAAGTTTTCAATGGGTTTCAAAAGATTACAAGGGATTTCGACAAAAATGTTTAGAGGCGACAAACTATTTTAAAAGATTTTGAAGATTGTCGAAGTTTTTACAAATATTTTAAGTGATTTCACAGGATTTCAAGGTATTTTTAAAGATTTCGAGGGCTTTCACAGGATTTCAAGCAATTTCTGATCATTCTAAGGAATTTCAAAGGATTTAAGTGATTCCAGAATATTTCAAGGGATTTCCAAGAATTTTTTGAGATTTCATGGCCTACGAAAGAATTTTAAGGGATTTCACAGGATTTTTATGATTTTCAAACTAATTTTAGAAGACTTTAAGGGGTTCTTAGAGAGATTTGAACGATTCTGTAAAGGTTTTCAGTGGGTTTCAAAAGATTTCAAGGCATTGCAAGAAATTTCTAGAGACACTATAAGCTATTTAAAACGATTTTGATAATTTTCTCTGTCTTTAAAAATATTTCAAGGTATTTCACAGGATTTCAAGATATTTCTAAAGATTTCGATGGCTTTCACAGGATTTCAAGTTAGTTTAAAAGATTTCGTGGGTTTTCCTAGGATTTCAAGTTAGTTTAAAAGATTTCGAGGGCTTTCACAGGATTTCAAGCGATTTCTGATCATTTTAAGGAATTTCAATGGATTTCAGTGATTCAAGAATATTTCAAGGGATTTCCAAGAATCTTTTAAGATTTCATGGCCTATGAAAGAATTTTGAGGGATTTCACAGGATTTTTACGGATTTCAACTTATTTTAGAAGACTTCATGGTATTCAGAGAGATTTTAACGGTTCTGTAAAACTTTTCAATAGGTTTCACAAGATTTCAAGGGATTTCAAGAAGTATCCAGAGAATCTAAACCATTTAAAAAGATTTTGGTGATTGCCGAAGTGTTTAAAAATATTTCAAGGGATTTCACAATATTTCAAGTTATTTTTAAAGATTTCAAGGGCTTTCACAGGATTTCAAGCGATTTCTGATCATTTTAAGGAATTTCAAAGGATTTCAGTGATTCAAGTATATTTCAAGGTATTTATAAGAAAATTTTGGGATTTCATGGCCTATGAAAGAATTTTAAGGGATTTCACTGGATTTTTATGGGTTTCAAATAATTTTAGAAGACTTCATGGGATTCAGAGAGATTTTAATGGTTCGGTAAAAGTTTTCAATGGGTTTCAAAAGATTTCACGGGATTTCAAGGGATTTCAAGAAATGTCTAGAGACGCCAAACCATTTTGAAAGATTTTGGGGATTGTCGAAGTGTTTAAAAATGTGTCAAGGGATTTCACAATATTTCAAGTTATTTTTAAAGATTTCGAGGGCTTTCACAGGATTTCAAGCGATTTCTGATCATTTTTAGGAATTTCAAAGGATTTCAGTGGTTCAAGTATATTTCCAGGGATTTCTATGAATCTTTTGAGATTTCACGGCCTATGAAAGGATTTTAAGGGATTTTACAGAATTTGTATGGAGAACAACTAATTCTAGAAGACTTCAAGGGATTCAGAGAGATTTAAAAGATTTTGAAAAAGTTTTCAAAGGGTTTCAAAATATTTCAAGAGATTTCAAGAAATCTCGAGAGATCCCAAACTATTCAAAGTGTTTCAAAATATATCAAGGGATTTTACACGATTTTTAGTTATTTATAAAGTTCTCGAGGGGTTTCACAGAATTTCAAGTGATTTCGAAACACTTTAAGGAATTTCAGAAAATTTCTAGGAATCGCAAAACATTTTAAAAGATTTCATTGGGACTAAGGTTTTCAAGTAATTTCAACAGGTTTAAAAAATTATGAGGCATTTCAAATGATTTCAAGCAATTTGAACCAAATTTATGAAAATTTACAGGCTTTTAAAATTTTCAGTTGATTATGACGGGTTGAGAAAAGTTCTGAAGGGTTTCAAAGTTTTTGAAATTATTATAGGAGGTTTTATGTGGTTTCAGATAAATGTATAGGATTTCATTAGAAGTTCATTAGCTTTTAGAAGATTTTAAGGTTTTTTCAGAAATATTGAAAGGTTTAAAAGGATTCATAAGATTGCAAGAGTGGTCAAACTCTCATTATTAAGGCATGATTATTTCGTGATAAAGAAATATTTATTTGTATTGTGTTTATAGGGTTGGTGGTCTAATTTTAAGTATATAAGTAAAGTTTTTAATTGATTAAATAACCTATTTTTTTTACTAATTAAGCCTTTTATAGTGCAATGCAACTTAATACTTAAAATATGATAATACTTAAATAATCGCGCGCATAGCGCGCTTGTTTGTTTGCTGGCCTATTAAAAAAGTTGTTAAATTTCCAAATTATCTGTGGTTACAATTTGAATGATTTTAATTTTGAATTTTTTCATTAAATTTCTTTCTGAAATTGTCTACGAGTGTTTTTTTTTCGCGTATATTTCATAAATGTCAATATCTATAAAGAGCCGAGACTAAAGTCGAGTGAGCAAATACGACGAGAGACAAGATGGGATTTGTTTGCTAAATTTTACAATTTAAACTAGGATAAGAAGTTTACGAGTATGTGTCACGGCTATTCTTGCAGTCTTTAGAGATTACGTCAGTGATTTTTTCTCTTTATTCAGCGTTATATACCATTGTGATGCAAAGATCATAATTCAGAAAACTTGGTATCTGTACTACTCGTAACTTCAAGACTGTTTAGAAATCACATCAAGCAAAAGATTATCAGAGGCTGCATTTTTTTATTTCCTTGGCGTCAATAATGATAGATTCGAGGAAGTACTCAAGACTGTAAAAGTGTAGTTTTCAAGGTTATTAATTAAAATGGTTCACAGTCGATAATAGATAATAATTCACTATTATTAGGTTGACCAAGTGCTTCAATGTCTAATCATTAGGAAGTTGTTGCGTCACGAGAAAACAGTTTTGATATTTGTTCGCGAAAGGAAACTCTAGAATTATCTGCCTCCGCGATGTGTACACACAGCTGTGCAAATATTAAAATTGGTTTCAATGTCGAATTTGAAGTCCTTAAAGTATCCTACATGAATATCTCCTAACTTCGTAAAACGAGAAAAGTGCATATGATTTTTGTGTAGGGGAAAGTGGGGTATGGTGTCAGTACGGGGCACGGTGACTCTTGTAACTAATGCTCATGTTTCTTCATTTTCATTTTTTTTTCTCGTAAAATAGCTTTCTTTAGTACTAAAGAAAACTATTTTATGTGACAAAACTAATATGAAAATAAAAAAACACGAGCATTATTTGCAAGAGTCACCATGCCCTGCACTGACATCATACCCCACTTTCCCATACTTTTATTCTGTAATTTGGTAAGGAAGCTGAAAGAGTAGTGAAAGATATCTAAGACAGTCTTGTTAGGAAATTAAAAGTTTATTTAAAAATGTAATCATTTTTTATTAAACAAGATGAATATACCAGGGTGGCCGTAGGTTAGGGAAAACGTGGAAATCGGAGAAAAGTCAGGTAATTTTATTGTTTAAGGAAAATCAGGGATTTTGACAAAAGTCTTGCAAAAGTAAGACAATTTCTATAAGAATTTGACATTTTTAAATTTAAATTTCAAATTTTTTTATTCCGCTTATAAAATTTTCTATCTTAAAAATGTTACAAGATTAAGATTCTGGTCTTGTATTTCAATTTCTTTTTGTTGAAGTTGCTTCCATCTGATGATTATATTTTTAGTTCGCCTTTTTGAGTGTAAAATTCAACTATTTTGGTAGAAAATTAACTTAATGTTGAAAATTCTTATTTTTGTATTGAAAATTCAACCAAAATATTTTTTGGTTGAAAATTCAACTATTTTGGTAGAAAATTAACTTTTTGTTGAAAATTCTTATTTTGGTATTGAAAATTCAACTATTCTTTTTAAAGTTCGTCTTTTTGTTTTAAAAATTCATATGTTTTGGTAGAAATATCACCTTTTTTTGGATAGAACTGCAACTGCTTTGTGGTAAATGAATTTTCTTTGGTTAAAGATTCAAAATTTTAGTTGAATATTAATATCTTTGGTTACAAATGCTCTTTTTTTGGCTGAAAACTAATTGAACTGTAAATTTTTTTAACTGAATATTTAGATCTTCCAGTTGAAAGTTCATCTTTATGATTAAAAGTTAAACTATTATGTTGAAAATTAATTTTTTTAAATTAAAATTCAACTACTTGGGTAAAATTTGAACTTCATTGTCAAAAATTATTTATTTTTTGTTTGAAAGTTCATCTTTTTGGTTCAAAATTAATACTTTTTAGTTGAAAATTCGTCTTTTTCTGTAGAAAACTAGTCTTCTTGGTTTGGAATATCCTCTTTTTTGCTAAAAAAATCGACTATTTGGCTGAAAGTTAATTTTTTCGGTTGGAAAATTCGTCATTTTAGTTGAAAATTCATCTCTTTGGTTAAAAATTCAACTATTTTTTTTTAAATTCGTCTTTTTTGGTACAAAAATTGATCTTCTTGGTTGAATATTCGCGTCTTTTTTGTTTTAAAATTGATCTCTTTTGGTAGAAATTCCATCTTTTTTGTTTGAAATATAAACTATTACATTTTTCGTCGAGAATTTGTAGGTAGGTTGCAAATTCACCTATTTGGTTAAAAATTCCACTCTTTTGTTGAAAATTCAATTATTTTGTTGAATATTCAACTCTGGTTAAAAATTAAATTATTTTGTTGAAATTCGAACTGCTTTTGGTTGAAGTTTAATCTTTTTTTATGAAAAATTCTACCATTTAGTTAAAAATTCATCTTTGTAGGTTGGAAATTCAACTATTTGGTTAAAAGTTAAACTAATTTGTGGATAATTCCTCTCTTTTGCTTTTAAGTTAAACTATTTTGCAACTGTTTGGTTAACAATTATTTTTGTTGATGAATATTCAACTATTATGTTTCAAATTCATCTTTTTTTATTGATAATGAACTTTTTTGTTGATAATTTATCTTTTCGCGGGTTTAAAAGTCAACTGTTTTTGGTTGAAGGTTAATCGTTTTTGTTAGAAAATTCAACTATTCGGTTGAGAATTAATCTTCGTTGTTAGAAAATTCAAGTATTTGGTTAAAAATTCTACTATTTTGTTGAAAATTAAACTATTTTGTTAGAAAGTTATCTTTTGTGGTCGAAAATTCAACTTTTTTGTCGAAAATTCATATTTTCGAGTTGAAAATTCCACTGTTTTACAGAAAATTCGTCTCTTGGCTTGAAAGTTTAACAATTTGAATTAAATTTTTTTTTCTTGACTGGAAAATCAACTGTTTGGTTAAAAATTCATTTTTTCGGTTGGAAAACAGATCTCTTTTGTGGGGATGAAAATTCATTGTTTCTTTGTTGAAAATTAATTTTTGTTTCTGAAAATTTAACTTTTCCATTTCTGGTTGAAAATTTATCTCTTTAGTTAAAAATTCAACTACTTGTAAGAAAATTTTTCTTTTTTGGTAGAAAATTAATCTTGTTGGTAGAAATTCCATCTTTTTTATTAAATTATCAACCATTACATTTTTTGTTGAGAATTCATAGGCAGGTTGAAAATTAAACTATTTCTTTAAAAATTCAACTATTTTGTTGAAAATTCGTCTCCTTTGATTTAAGTTGAACTATTTGGTCTCACATTTCTTTGATTCTTGTTTGATAACGAACTTTTTTGTTGATAATTCATATTTGTGGGTTTAAAAGTCCACTGTTTTCCAAACTATTTTTGGTTGAAATCTAATTTTTGTAGGTAGAAAATTCAAGTATGTGGTTAAAAACTCATCTATTTTGTTGAAAATTTAATTATTATGTTGAAAATTAAACTATTTTGTTATATTAATGCTAGGGGAAAATGAGAAATTGGTCAGGAAGGAATCAGGGGAAAGTCGGGGAATTTGGGAAATTAATTTTTTTTGGCCACCCAGATATACATTCACTTAAATAATTGTTAAACTTGCATTATTGCAAATTTGAAATATACATAACTGTCCTTCAAGTCCCCGATACGAGGAATTTTAATTAAACTTTAAATAATGTGGACCTGATTCAGTGGTCGTGGGAAGAATTATCGTCTGCGATATTCAGGTACTCGGTCAATCACAATCTGAAAATATCGCTTACGATGATTCGCCAATCCAACTGGTTGAGATTCGGCTATCGCGTGGGATAAATTCTCACAGGTTTAGGAATTAAACTCTACTTAGTAACTGTGCCTAAAGAAACGGAAGTCGTAAACATTAAAACACTGAATATGACACAGAAGTGTTTAAAAATGTCAAGATTTAAATCGGTGTGAAAATAAAGTATGCATAATGTTTAAAGATTAATTATATATAAACGCTCAATTTCCCGTCCTTGTAATCATTCAATGTTTGTGATTAATGACTCGGCTTAATGCAAACTCCGTGTGACCAGCAATATTCTCGTGAAAATTTTACTTTTAAAGAGGCTTTGTTCAAAATTTCCTCATTCTATAGAGTCTTTCAGTTGGACTGTTCAAATCATATATGCAACGTCACACACGCTTTTTTATATTCAACAAAGTTTTGCAGACACAAAGATCAAAGTTTCTATTTTTATGCAGACTTTATGCCTCTTTAAAAGCCATTCATTTTTAGAAAAATCCAGACGTTTTGCTTGTATACAGAAACAATAAACTTTGGATGAAAAGAAATTTTCGAATAAAGATTTGGCACTAAATCACCCCGGGTAGCTTTCACTCTCTTAAATTTGCATACGCGTATTTTCCAATAGTAAATAACGATGGTTGGCAAGTGCTCACATAAAAGCTAGTAATTCCGCACTCGCCCAAGCAGGTGGCATTCAAGTCGATTTGGCAATAAGGCGTGTACATTGAGGGTAATTTCAATTTCACGCGTAAGCACGTCGTGCGTGCCATTATTCTCAAATATTGGGCGCAAACGAGTCAATTCTCATTACTTTCGAAAAAGAGATTCCTCCTCTGTGTAACAATATATGCGTTGACTTATGCGCTTGTATATGTATAAAATTGCGCGCACCAGTAATTTGTGTATGTGTGCATGCATATTAATTATATGCATCTATAAAATATATTGTACAGTATTATATACAGTATTATACAGTATTATACACATGTACACATTACACGCTCCTTCATGGGACTCACGGTCTAGCGAGTTTTACTCGGTCGCTGACCTTTCTCTCTCTCCTTGCCTCTTTTTCTCTCTCTTGTCTCTTTTCCTCTCTCTCTCTCTCACTACCTCTCTCGTGGCCATTTAACCCTCTCTTTTGATCATTTATGTGAAACTTTTCTCCTTTCTCTCTTACACCCACCTTGCGGTCATGCAGCATCTCGATTTAGGGACCGGGAAAATTTTTGGAAAAAAATCAGCTCTGACGAGTAGCCAAAAAGTATGTTATGGATATGACGTGTAAAACGTGAGGCCAGCTTCCACATGCGTCCATGAACACGTATTTTCGCATGACTTGATGATTGCAAATGCGTTGGTGAACTGACCGTAAGGCCTCAAGAGTCGTTTCCGAGAACATCCAACGGATTCCTCCCTAATTACTCGGTGTTGAATTCCTCCGGGATTGAGCCGCTGTGGTTGAGCCTCACCAAGGACAATCGCCGGGAAAATGTTTGAAATGAGCGACGAAATTTACTCAAACTCGTTCATCAGAAGGTCGAACGAACCGCGCGACCGCTTAATCTTGACTGGTAAAAAGACTCTGTCGTACCGCCAAAGGAGGAGTTTGAAAATATTAAGAACACTTTTATTGGGTGATATTTTAGTAAAGAGCAAGGCACAATGTTTTTTTTTCGCGTAATAAGACACTTTATAGGTGGTTGTTACATTTCTTGAGGAGATAAGTACGTACTCGAGTTGTCTTTTTAACTGGAGGGTATACAGGATAAATGGGTGGTGTGGCTGTAAGGACTAAAGGCGTTGAGTTGTGTTTGGAAAACCATGAAATGAGCTCGAGTTCCCTCAAGATTAAAGAGTTTTTTATAAAGTGGATTTATAGATTAATACTGCGGTGATAAGTCACCTGAACGCAGGTAACGGTATGCGGCTCAAGGGACTGGGCCGAAATGCAGTTAACGGTCTCCTTCCCAATTAAGGCAGAATAGACTCACAGTAAAAAGAATAAACACAGAAAAAAAATGGGGATTCTATTAGAATCAAATTTTGGTTCCAAGGGAACTACAGCAAAAAGGACCCTCTTTTGCTGAAAAGGAATCCAAAATGATAAAATGTTCCAAAGGAGCCCAAAGTAGATCAAAGTAGGTGGAACCCTCAAAAAGAATGAAAATGTATAATTAGATTTTGATTATGATTGAAAATTTACAGTCAAGATCAAATTATAAATAGTGGTTTCCTCAATATCTTTTAGATAAAACTGTTGGTCAATTTCAAATGTTTAAAGTATTGTTTTATATAGTATGTTTATTCTGTCAGTTTGTTAAAAATAGCCTCCCCCTTCCATTGATATTTCATATCTATGATAAGATGCAATACCGAGAAGCAAATATGTGCGTAAGAATGACATCATTCAAAAAACTTGATTCATGCGATATGAGGCATCATTGAGCTTCATTCATTTACTGATTATATAAAAAAAACTGTATTTCACGCTTGTAAAATCCTGATTGAGTACAAAACAATCTCATGATGATTTCGAAGCATATCCAGATTTAACTTTAGGCTTGATTTGATCCGTCCAAACATTATTAAATCGAAATTTTAATTTGCTGAACATGAGGTCAGAGGGGCGTGTGCCTTGAATAAAAGGGCAATAGCCAATAAAGAAGGGGGGGGGGGGTTCTGGATCCAAGCCCAATTTGATCTTTATTATCAGCGGCATATGTTGCGGAATGTTATTACAATAACCCTATACACAACATAGTATCTCAGAAAGGAGTAGTTTTGTATCTGCAATGTATAAAATTGTATAATAATGCTCTAATAAAACCAACGATTTCATGATCTAAATTTTCACGGAACAAAACAATTGGACAGTAGTGATGATTTTGAGTTTTTTCCTCTCAAAGTTCCTCTGATGCTGAACAGAAAGAAAAAGTTTTCTTTCAAGAAAAAGGATCATGTTTTAAGTCAAAGGGATCTTGTTTTAAGGCCGAAATAGCCTGAATTATAACTGTAAGTAAAAAACAGGTTTAATTTAGGGTGTACTTAAATTAAGTTTCAATAAAAGTAATACTTTCCATGCGATTCCATGAAGTAATGCTCATGAGTATTTCAAACGATCATTGAATGTTTTTTCTAGCTCCTAGGCATGAAAATTACTCGCTTAGCTGCGTCAGTTTGTATTGATTAAGTTTGAATCAAAATTGAACCTTAAAAATGGGAAAAAAATGAATACATCTATTGAATCGAATTGAATACTCATGAGCTTTAATTGATAGAATTGCACAGAAAAAAGGTCATACTTTTGTTTCAACTTTATTAAAGTACAACTTAAATTAGGCCTATTTTTTACTTAAAGTTAGATTTAAACCTATTTTTGATCTTTAAACAAGATTTGTTTGATTTTAGACAGGATTCACTTTCCTAAAATTTGCCATGATAAAAAAAAGTTTCATTGGCAGTTTCTTATGCAATTTTTTTTCCGTAGAATCCGAAATGAAGGAATCATTTCAACAAGGAACATTGAAGTATCTTTAGTAGTTTCAGAGTGTAGGATTACAGGGAGTCTACTAACCAGGAAACCCGGGAAATAACTGGGAATTAAAGTAAAACCGAGAATAAACCGGGAATACTAATTTGAGCCGGGAATCATATTTAAAGTTTTGGAAAGTGTGAATTTTGAAAGGTTTCAAGAGAATAAAAAAATGTTCTTAAGATGTCTGGAAAAATTTAAATTAATTTATTTTGGAAAATTTATTTTGAAATAATATTTCAAAAGATTCCAAAATTGTTTAAAAAGGAATCCGAAAAATTTTAAGGCAATTTTTCCAAATATGCAGAAGTTTATAAAAATGTTATGAAAAATACCATAATTTTAAATGATATTTAGAAGGTTTAGAAATTTATGCGATTTTTTTTTATTTAGGTAATATTAGAATAATTTTTAAAGATATTTAGAAGTTTTGAAAAAAAAAAAAATATTTGAAAATATTTTTAAAATGTTTAAGCAAAATGTAAATTTTTGAAGATTTCAGCAGAAAATGTTGAAGCTTTCAAGAGTTTTGGAAGGTTGTAAGAAAACAACAAATTTTCTTCAGATTCTTAGGGAAATTTTAAATGATTTTCTATTTTAAAAAAATTAATTTTTATAGAAAATTTCAAATAATTACTAAACATGACAAAAAAAATATGGAAGATTTAAAGTCGATTTTCTTATCATCCAATATTTTTCAAAATTTTAGGAATAATTCGAGTCTTTAAAAGATGTTTAAAAATTGTTCTCTTTGTAGAAATTTCACCTTTTCGGTTAAAAATGCAATTGTTTGGTTAAAAATTCATTTTTTTTTTTGGATTCAACTATTTTGTTAAAATTATTTTTTTCTGGTTGAATTCAATTGTAATTAGATAAAAATGCATTTTTTTAAGTTGAAAATTCATGTATTTTGTTAAAAATTCGTCTTGTTTGGTAGAAAATTAATGTTTTTTGTTGAAAATTCATCGTTTAGGTAGAAAACTCAATTAGTTGGTTGAAAATATTTTTTTGTTTGAAAATTCGTATTTTTTTATGAATACAACTCTTTTTTATTTAAATTACAAAATTTTTTTAGTCACTTTGATTGAAAATCTAACAATTTCGTTGAAAATTAGTCTTTTCATTGAAAAATTTCACATGATTTTTTATTTTGAAAAATGAATTCTAAGAGAAAATTGAAAAAGATTGTAAAACATTTCGAATGATTTGCTAAAATTTTAGAAATTTTGAAGCAAAATTATTCAGTTTTGCAAGATAACAAAATTTTAGAGAAACTTCGAGTAAGTTTAAGAGATATTTAGAATTTTTGAAAAAATTCTAAATATTATTTATTTTTATACTGAGTGAATTTTATATTAACTATGTTATAAACACATGTATTTATTATTAAACTTTCATAATAAAAGTTTAAAAATAGTTTTTTTTTATAATAATTACTCTTCAATGACAGAGCCCCACAAAAAAGTAGGAGTTCCGTCGGTCCAGATTAGTCAATTCTTATGTATTTTGGGTCACTGAATCTGAATTCGAAATCGAATTTGCGAAATTAGCTATATATTGTTTTCTTCATGATCTCAAAATTCCCTAACCTCAAAAAACATTTTTTTCGTGCATTTCATAGCCCCATAAAAAAAAGAAAACTAGATGTTCCGTCGAGACTCATACATTTTTTGTGGGGCTGTTAAATGTACAAAAAAAGTGTTTTTTTTTGAAGTTACGAAATCTTGAGGTTAGGAAGAAAACAAGAGCTAACTTCGGGATTTCGACTTCGGATTCGGATTCAGCGACCCAAAATACATCACAATTGACTAGTCTGGTCCATCGAAACTCCTACTTGTGTCTCTGGGGTTGTGTAATTTATTTATGAATAATTTATTATAATTATAATTAAATTTTCAATTATTATATAATAATTATTGTTAATTTAATTGATAATTTATTAATCATCCAATCGGTCTTTGGTCCAGAAGCTCTCTCCTTATTGGCCCTTGCCCCTTATATGTTTTCTATTTGTAAAATTAAAAAAAAATTCTTTGATTCTTTTTTAAACAGTCTCTGCCAAAATAACGAATAGTATGGCAGATTTTCGCAATTTACTGTGAATTCCGCTAAGTTTCCTAGAAGGCAAGGCACTCTGCGGAATTAAGGAAATAAATTTGTTGTTGAACAGAAGCTGGAACAACGTCGTAAATGCTACGGTTCAATGCAAAATGGAATTCCGACAGGCTTTGATTATGTCTTGAATTTACGTAACTCGACACTTCATGAAAGTTTAATTTTTGTTCTACCGGTAAATGCAATTTGAAAACGCATATTCGTTCAATTCCAAACTGCGCGCTCTTACAATGCAGTTACGGCCGTAGACTCTGTAAACATGAGCAATAATGTAAACGAGTCTTGATCCAGAGTCTATATACGTAATGTATACTCTTGGTCGCCAATGTTTTTTAACAACAAAGGTGTTGCGTTCGACACGGTTAGACACAGTTAATTTTTTACGATGTGTTACCTTTTTTTTTGGGCGTGACTCAACTGTAATCAATGCTGCATGTCGCGTTAAACAATACGTCTTGTTTGTTTTACATCTTTCAAATTTTTACATCGTGAAGTTAAATATTTGATGAAATTAATTGCCTTGAAATCAATTTGGAGCGTGCCTCTTCTTGAATGTTACGAAACAATGGAAGGATTAAGTTTTTAATCGAAAAAAGTGATTATTCACAGGAAACTTATCGAAAAGTACTATCCTCTTGGGGGCTGCTCAACAACCATGTCATGCTATTTTGAAGACTTTTTTTCACCCTTGCTCTTCTGTGTCA
Organism: Andricus grossulariae; assembly: GCA_011634705.1. Lineage (NCBI taxonomy): Eukaryota > Metazoa > Arthropoda > Insecta > Hymenoptera > Cynipidae > Andricus > Andricus grossulariae. The sequence goes on from JAABKJ010005145.1 coordinate 20,787, forward strand.
CAGATCATGACACAAAACTTGAACCCCACAAATAAAATACTCCCCCCCCTCCCCCTCCCTTGAGTCAAAATTTTGTCTTTGATTTCATTTGATAAACGCTTAAAATAAAACACAAAACATATAAACATACTGATAATAGATTTAATACTTTCACGATGATTCATTATCATAAATTTCAATTAAAAATTTAAAGCCCTGTCAGTCCTGAAGAAGTGCACTGTAATGTTCACGAAACGTCGGCAAGTTTCGTAGTTTTGCATACGATTGAAACCCGAAAAAGCTTTAAATTTTTTATTTAAATTTATCATATAAACATAATATTTTAACAGACTTGACAGCCATAAATGCTCTCAAAAAAGGGGAAATAGGGTAATTTTTCACGAAAATATGAGAGTAATAGTGGAATAAATTCTTTTAAATAAAATTATTTCAGTAAAATATGAAACGCTTAAGAGTTCAAGTCGAAATATATTGCATTTTCAACAAAATAGTTGAAATTGCAACAAACAAATAAATTTAATTTAAATGAAATAGTTGAATTTTTAATCTAATAGTTGAATTTTCAACCTAAAAAGATGAATTTCTTACTAAACATTTCAATTTTCAAACAAACAACAAAAATTATCAATAAACAGTTGTATTTACAAAAAAAATAGTTCAACTTTCAAGCAAAAGGGACGAATGTCAACAAACTAGTTTGATTTTTAACCGAATAGTTGCATTTTTCTTCTACAAAGACGAATTTGTTAGAATTCAGTTGAATTTTCAACCAAGAACTTTCCTACCATAAAATATGAATTTTCAATGCAAAAGGACGAATTTTCTATCCAAAAAGATGAATTTTCAACAAAGCACTTGAATTTTCCAACGAAAAGATGATATTTTAACGAAATAGTTGAATTTTTAACTAAATATTTCAGTTTATAACAAAAGAGTTGACTTTTGAACCACATAGTTGTATTTTCAACCTACGAAGATGAATTTTCTACCACATAGTTTGAATTTCAAGCGAAAGGGATGAATGTCGAAAAACTGGTTAATTAATTAATTTTTAACCAGATAGTTGAATTTTCCATCTACAGATATGAATTTTCAACCAAATGGTCAAAATATTAAACAAAAAAAAATTAAATTAAAACCTACAAAAGTTGCATTTTCAATAAAGTAGTTGAATTTCCAAACCATAAAGAAGAATTTTTTAGATGGCAGTTGGATTTTCAATGCAAAAGTACGAATTTTTATCCAAAAAGACAAATGTTCAACAAAAAGTTGAATTTTGAAAACAAAATAATTAAAATTTCAACAAATGAGTTGAATTTGTAACAAAATAATGAAATTTTCAACAAATTAGTTTCATTTTTAACCAAATAGTGAAATTTTCAATAAAAAAAAAGATCTATACTGAATGAAAAACATCATAGGCGATATTTAAATCAAATAAATATTTTTATTTTTAATAAAAAACGCTCGAATTTAACCAAAAAGATGAATTTTCAAACAAAAGAAAACAAAAAAATTTCCATAAAAAAGTAGAATTTACAACTAAGAACAGTTAAATTTTTAACCCGAAAATATGAACTTTCAACCAAAAAGTTAATTTTCAACGAAATAGTTTAAATTTCTATCAAAATAGTAGAATTTTCAAACCCAACAAGACGAATTTTCAACAAGAAATTGATTTTTTAAGCCAAAAAGATGAAATTTCTAGAAAACAGTTGAATTTTCAACAAAAACGTTGAATTTTAAACTAAAAACGGTCATTTATCAACCAAAAATGGAATAGTTAAATTTGCAGTTCAAAAAATTTAATTTGAAATGAAGAATAATTTTCTACCAAGAAAGGCCGATTTAATACAAATTACATACATTTGTAACCAAATACATACATTTTTAACCGAATTGTTGCATTTTTAACAAAAAACTATCAATTTTCAACCAATAATGGAATCGTTAAATTTTCAGTTTAAAAAAAAATTAATTTTCAATTCAAAAAAAGAATTTTCAACAAAGTACTTAAATCTTCAACCAATACAATGAATTTTTAACAACGTAGGTCAACTTTTAACAAAGTAGTTGAATTTTCAACCAAAAAAGATGAATTCTCAATGAAAAATGTAATATTTCAATTTTCGAGTAAAAATGATCCATTTTCAGCCAAGAATGGATGTGTTCAATTTTCAGATTGAAAAAGAGATGGACAAGTCGTTTTGAAAATTTGGGCGGTGCCGAGACTTTTCGAAAAATATAATACCAGACTTCAAATAATACGAATAAACTTTCTACTTGGGTTCTATTAATTCAGTTCGAATTTAAACGAAAAAAGAGGAAAAAGGGAATGTTTCTTGCAAACATGGGAAAAAAGAGGAATTCTTAAAAAAAATGGTAAATAGGGAAATAGGGGATCGAGTATAAAGTTTGTGTTTAGATATGCTTTACTTGTAAAATAAAATCACTTATTTTCATTTTTTCAAGTATTTCAAGAAATTGTTATTCATATTTATATCAGGGTGTACAGTCTTCCCCTTTTTTTCTTAGTTTCCCCTTTTTTCTTGAAATTCTCCTTTTCCCCTTTTCTCTTTAAATATACGATATTTGAAAATACAATATTTGAATTACGCGGAAAATTCTCTGAAATT
>JAABKJ010005146.1:0-20258 GCA_011634705.1 Andricus grossulariae
AAGGAGCAGAAGTGGATGACGTACACGTTCCAGTTGCATCGGGATTGGTTGCTTTAAGGAACCATGATCGTAGCTTCTGGAACCTAAAACTTCTCTTAAAACAAAAATAACACCCGCGCGGCCGCAGAGTACGGATAACAGTGGTAAAATACGAACTCCAAACTACACTGCTCCTATAATAATAATAATAATCCTCGGATATATAAGGCGCGACCTTTAAATAATTTTTAGTGTAGTGCATTGCCAGATTTAGTGCAGTGATTTCATAAATCAATACTTCTTTAATCCTCAACATAATAATAATAATAAATAAATTAATATTAATTATTTAATAATAATTAATTTAATATTAATTTAATTTGGGTATAAATTTAAAGTGATTTTTTTAGACCTTATGAACTTATCGTGAATTTCTTAAACTTCATCTGAAATTCTTATAAATTTCATCAAATTCTTCTGTATTCTTCTAAAATCACTTAAAACTCTTAAAAATTCTTTGGATGTTCTAAAAATACTCTAAAATCCTTTAAAATCCCTTCAAATTATTGAAATATATTGAAAATTCTTCGGAACCTTTTAAAATATCAAAAAATATTTCAAATCTTTTGAAATCTTTAGAATCCCTTGCAAATTTGTAAAGCTCTTCAAAGTTCCTTGGAATATTTAAAAATACCCTTAAATCGTTTTAAAAACTTCTGGAGTCTGACTCTGGCTTTTGCCATTTTTGTTATAAAATCCCTGACTCTTTCTGAATAAAAAAATTCTCTGACTTTTCCCTGATTTCCAGGTTTTTTCTGACCGACTCTAAAATTTAGTTCTCTAGAAATCCCACAATATTCTTTAAAATCCCGTGAATGTTTGGAAATATGTCTTGAAACTCTTTCAAAATCTGCAAAATTCTGTGAAATCCCTTGAAATAATAAAAAATCCTACGATAAATAAATAAGTAAATCATTAGATTGTCATTCTATATTTTTTGCATCAATTCTTTAAATATTTTAAAAATAATTATTTCTATAATGATTTTCTTGTAATTATTTTCTATAATAATTTTTCTAGAATCGCGAAAAAATTCTAAGAAATGAAGGGCCACACTGCATACGGGCGTAAGTGCTAAAACCCGAATTTTACAGAAGAAACAGAAAACTGTCCAACTTCCACGCAAATTATTTTAAACAAAAAAATGCGAAAACAGTTCGACGTACTGTTAGGTTTTATCGAACCGTGAAACCACGTTAAACGAACATCCTGAAAAACTATCCATGTCCAATAAAACCTTTGTTAAAGCAACGGCGCGTCCCCAAAAACTCTGATTTTTATACATAAAGTGTTGCATACCTTTTAATTTTTTAATTAAAAAAAAAAGAAGAAAGTACCTTCGAGATTTTATATTACAAATTTTTAAAGATTAGAATGTTCGTCTTCAAAGATTAATGTTCAGGGAACATGAAAAATTAGTTAGGGGAAATTCAGGGAATTTTGAAAATGAAGTTTTTTGGTTACCCTGACATATGAACGCTTTTTTTAGAGAACTGTCATATAAGTTTAATCTGATTTCTTATTTAAGGGGTCTCAATTACTTTCTACTTATTTTAATGGCTTCCTACTCATTTAAATATTGGTTAGCTCTACTGAATCGCGAAAAGAGCGCTTTAAAAAAATAACCATGTGCGAGTAAGCCCTTGTTAAATATCGGCGCGTCCCGAACAACTCAATTTTTGACATCCTAAAAGAAGCAACTACATCCGAGAAACCCCCTTATCAATGATGCGGTGCGTCCCTAAAAACGACTCACTTCTAAATCAAACTGAACCATATCTTTTCACATAAATATGAGTTAGGTTAAAAAAATTAGTTTAGGCCAATAAAACGCATTTCCGAAATTTGGTACTTACGCCCGTATGCAGTGTGGCCCTTTAAATCCATTATACCAAAATCATTATAGGTCCATACTGAATTTCCTATAATATTTTTTCGTAAGGGTATCCTACAATAATTTTCTATATAATGATTTTCTATAATGAATTTCTTATTTATTTTTATTTTTTTCTGAAAAAAAAAGATATTCTCCTTTCACTCCGCTGGGATTCAAACCACAGAACTTCTGATTTCCGGCCATTTGCTTTTCCCATTAAGCAACTAGAGAGATCGAGAGAAGAAACTTTATTTCAGAAAATATACGCATTATTATGCTAGATGGTACAATCAAATTTTTAAAGGAATCTATATTATCATTACAGAATAACAGACAATTTTTAACATTTTTTCAGGCTAGATGGAGTTATGAATTAAAAATAATTTTTAATTAATTTTTTTCTGAAAAAAAAGATCTTCTCCTTTCACTCCGCTGGGAATCGAACCACAGAACTTCTGATTTCCTGTCAGGTGCTTTCCCCAGTAAGCTACTAGAGAGATTGAGAGAAGAAACTTTATTTCAGAAAATATGCGCATTATTATGCTAGATGGTACAATACATTTTCTAAAAGGAACCTGTATTATCGTTAGAGAATAACAGACAATTTTTAACGTTTTTTTTATACTATATGGAGTCATGAATTAAAAATCATTTTTTAATCTATTTTTTTTTCTGAAAAAAAGATCTCCTTTTACTCGGCTGGGATTTGAGCCACAGAACTTCTGATCGAATTCCGGCGGAGTGAAAGAAGATCTTTTTTCGGAAAAAAATTAATAAAGAAAAAAGATTTTTAATTCATTACTCCATCTAGTCTGTAAAAAACGTAAAAAATTTTCTGTTATTCTCTGATGATAATACAGATTCCTTTGAAAATATGATTTGTACCAACTAGCATGATAATGCGTATATTTTCTGAAATAAAGTTTCTTCTCTCAATCTCTCTAGTAGCTTAACGGGAAAAGCACCTGACCGGAAATCAGAAGTTCTGTGGTTCAAATCCCAGCGGAGTCAGAGAAGGAGATCTCTTTTTCAGAAAAAAATTAATTAAAAAAAAAATTTTTAATTCATAACTCCATCTAGTCTGAAAAATACGTTAAAAATTTCTGTTATTCTCTAATGATAATACAGCTTCCTTTGAAAATTTGATTTGTACCATCTAGCATGATGATGCGTATATTTTCTGAAATAAAGTTTCTTCTCTCGATCTCTCTAGTAGCTTAACGGGAAAAGCACCTGACCGGAAATCAGAAGTTCTGTGGTTCGAATCGCAGCGGAGTGAGAGGAGAAGATCTCTTTTTCAGAAAAAAATTATTTAAAAAAAAAGATTTTTAATTCATAACTCCATCTAGTCTGTAAAATACGTTCAAAATTTTCTGTTATTCTCTAATGATGATACAGATTCCTTTGCAAATTTGAATTGTACCATCTAGAATGATAATGCCTATATTTTCTGGAATAAAGTTTCTTCTCTCGATCTCTCTAGTAGCTTAATGGGAAAAGCACCTGACCGGAAATCAGAAAGTTTGTGGTTCGAATCCCGGCGGAGTGAAAGAAGATCTTTTTTTCAGAAAAAAATTAACTAAAAATTATTTTTAATTCATAAGTATATCTAGTCTGAAGAAGACGTTAACATTTTTCTGTTATTCTCTAATGATAATACAGACTCCTTTAAAAAATTTATTTGTACTATCTAGCATATTAATACGTATATTTTCTGAAAAAAAGTTTCTTCTCTTGATTTCTCTAGTAGCTTAATGGAAAAGCACCTGACCGGAAATCAGGAGTTCTGTGGTTCGAATCCCAGCGGAGTGAAAGAAGATCTTTCTTTCAGAAAAAAATTAATTGAAAATTATACATGAATGTTTTTAGTCTAGTCAAATTAACCCAAAAACGGCCATTTGCTGGAACAAAATATAAAATTAACAATACAGTGAAACTTGGACAGATTTTCTAACACGTTTGCTTAGATTATGGCTTCCGGTTGAGAGATACGGAAAAAGGCCATCTGACTCAATTCATAGATCATAAAAATCTCTTCAAAATGACTCACACTAGAACTCCTTACGACTGATAGTTCACGAGAAATTAATTTGTTAATTAAGGGTAGCGTGTTTTAGGAGAAGCTTGCGTTTTAATAAATGTTTATTGTTATGAAAATACTACAATCAGATTGCTCTCATCAGATCCTTGAATTGTAAGATGAATGGTATTTAAAAATTTGTTTTTCTGAAATTTCGAATTAAAAAATGGCCGAGTTTGGTGGAACCCCCTCTCGATCTCTCTAGTAGCTTGATGAAAAAAGCACCTGACCGAAAATCAGAAAGTCTGTGGTTCGAATCCCAGCGGAGTGAAAGAAGATCTTTTTTTCAGAAAAAAATTAACTAAAAATGATTTTTAATTCATAAGTCCATCTGGTCTGAAGAAGACGTTAAAAATTTTCTGTTATTCTCTAATGATAATACAGATTCCTTTAAAAATTTGATTTGTACCATCTAGCATAATAATGCGTATATTTTCTGAAATAAAGTTTCTTCTCTCGAACTCTCTAGTAGCTTAATGGGAAAAGCACCTGATCGGAAATCAGAATTTCTGTGGTTCGAATCCCAGCGGAGCAAAAGGAGAAGATCTTTTTTCAGAAAAAAATTAATAAAAATGATTTTCAATTCATAACTCCATCTAGTTTGAAAAAGACGTTAAAAGATTTCTGTTATTCTCTAATGATAATACAGATTCCTTTAAAAATTTGATTTGTACCATCTAGCATAATAATACGTATATTTTCTGAAATAAAGTTTCTTCTCTTGACTTCTCTAGTAGCTTAATGGAAAAGCACCTGACCGGAAATCAGAAGTTCTGTGGTTCGAATCCCAGTAGAGTGAAAGAAGATCTTTCTTTCAGCAAAAAATTAATTGAAAATTATACATTAATGTTTTTAGTCTAGTCAAATTAACCCAAAAAAGGCCATTTGCTGGAACAAAATATAAAATTAACAATACAGTGAAACTTGGACAGTTTTCTAACACGTTTGCTTAGATTATGGCTTCCGGTTGAGAGATATGTAAAAAGTTCATGAGACTCAATTTGTAGATCATGAAAATCTCTTCAAAATGTCTCATACTAGAACGCATTACGATTAACAGTGTACGAGAAATTGATTTGTTAATTAAGGGTCGCGTGTTTTCAGAGAAGCCTGCGTTTTAAAAAATGTTTATTGTTATGAGAATACTACAATCAGATTTCAATGATTAGATCCTTGAATTGTTAGATAAAAGATATTCGAAAATTGGTTTTTCTGAAATTTCTTATTAAAAAATGGTCGAGTTTAGAGGGGGTGGGGGGACTGCATTAAAAAAACAGGATTAAATAATAATTCTGTGAAAAATTCACTACGCGAATCACCTAGAAGATATTTGTTCTTCAAGAAAAACTACGTTTTAGATATGGATACAATTTTCTATATTTTTAATAACAAATTATTATAAACTATTTTTTTATACTTATGCTTGTCAGAACATTCTAAACAAATTTGGGTATTAAAATTGGGGAAGGATGATGACAATTATTTTTTTTCAATCCTATAGGTGAGAAATATTTGTTGTGAAGAAATATTGTTTTTTAAATGTTAATTAACAAATTTGCACAACTGTATCAAAATATAAATTTTTTTTTTAATTTGTCAGTTTGTTGTATGAAAAAATTATTTTGTACTAAATTCGTTGTGATTTATTATTAATATGGCATTTGATAATGAAAAATTGTCCTACATTGAAAATTTATAAACAATATATATAGTTGAAAAAGATGTTAATTAACAATATTGCAGAACCTTACAAATTAGAACAATTTTTCATTTTTTTATAATTTGGGAATAACGTGTAGGCCGTGAGTTTGAAATAACACTTTTTTTCTTCCAAAATTTTATATAATTATTTTAAACAATTTATTTAAACAAACACTTTGGTGTTTCAGTTTGTTGTATAAAAAAATGATTTTGTACAAGAATTGTTGTAATTTATTATTGCAATGGTATTTGTGAATGAAAAATTGTCATCAATTTCAAATCTATAAACAATTTATAAAGTTATAAACAATTATGAAATTTATTAAGGCGCATGGATAGACCAATAGTCACAGCAAAGAAGTTAATATTGGGATAAGAGCGTTTATTCAAAGCACGATTTTTCATTCAAAAATATATAATTTTTCAATTGTTTAAACAATTTGCTTAAATATTTGAGTTACGGAAAAACTGATTACGCAATTCCGTTTTATGAAAAAAATTACGTATAGTCCATGTTATGGATCAATTTTTTCAAACTCAATTTGTTATGTAGCATAAATAAACAATTGCATAATACTCTTATATTTAAATAAATTGTTCAAACAATTTTTGCTTGAAGACTTAAAAAATCCGATTTTTTTCATAAAAATGATTCGCCTTCCTTGAGGAACAACTATCTCTTAGTTGATTCACAATGTCAATTTTTCACAGATTTTTTTTTGCAAAAAATTGCATTGTATAAAAAACTGCCCCCTCTCCACTCAGCCATTTTTGGATTTCGAATTTCAGAAAAGAATTTATTTATACTTTCAACCGTAAAATTAAAGGATTTAAAAAAAATCTGATCGAAGTATTTTTTATAACAATTAAAATTTATCAAAACGCAGACTTCTCAGAAAAGAACCCTTAATTAACAAATTAATTTCTCGTAAACTATTAGTCATAAAGGATTATAATAGGGGTCATTTTGAAGGAATTTTTCTGATCTACAAATAAAGTCATATGAATTTTATACGTATCTCTTCAGCGGAAGTGACAATTTGAGCGAACGTGTTAAAAAATCGTTTTAATTAAAACGTCCAACCCAAACATTTTTAGAAGAAAAATGTATCAACGCATTTTTTCTTAGCAGAAACATTATTTGACTGGAAAATAATTCGGTTTTTATAACAATAAAAAAAAAATGGTTTCTAATTTAGCAATTTTTTTTACCTCAACAGAAGAAAACTGACCATGTAAAAAATTATAAACAAAATTTTCGACCTTCGGAAGACAACCCAGTTTTAAAAAAAAAAATTTTGTTGACCTAATAATAGTTTTGATGTATTAAACAAACAAAATTTTTTTTTTGTATTATTATCAAAATTTGTGTGAGTTTAACATAAATCAGGGCAACAACAAAATTTTTTTACTTCTATAGCAACCAAATTATTTTTTGAATTTTGCAAATGACAATTTTTATGGCATTTTTTTAATTTTTGAAGAATTTAAAGAAATGTTAGGAAAACTTTGAATTGTTAAATTTTTTTTTTAAATGTACATTTTTGAAGATTTCAAAAAAAATGTAAAAGTTTTTAATGAATTTCAAAAGATTTCAAGAGCATAAAAAAATTTTCTTAAGATTCCTCGGAAACTTTTTAATAATTTTTCTGATTGAAAAATTAATTTTTGAGAAAATTAAAAAATATTTCAAAACATTTAAAAAGAATTCGAAACATTCCATCAGGTTAAAAAAAAAGTATCAAAAAAGAACCTTGAAGATAGAAAGGAAATTTTTTTAATTTTAAAAGTTTTTTAAAAATTCCAAAAAAAACTTTTCCATTTCAAAAGATTTAAAAAAATTCGAAACAAAATGTGAATTTTTCAAGATTTAAAAATTATATTTTTAATTTTTTTAATGATTTTGAATAGTCTCAAGATGATGAAAAATTTCTTAAGATTCCTGGGACTATTTAATGGTTTTCTTTATTGAAAAAAAATTAATTCTGAGAGAATATTTAAAAAGATTTTTGAACATTAAAAATAATTTAAAACTTCGAAATATTTTTGAAAATCTTAAAATTATTTACAAAATTTTATTTTGTATTAAAGATGATTTTTCAATTCAAACTATAATTTTCCTGAAATTTCTTTTCCTACTTGATTGGAAAATCGTTTTTCGTTAAAAATTCAACAATTTTGTTCAAAATTTATTGTTTTTGGTTTGAATATTCTTCCTTCTTGGTAAAAATTTCATCTTTTTTTTATTTAAATTAAAACTATTTGGTTTGAAAATAAAATATTTTTTAGTTGACAATTGATTTTTTCTGTCAAAAATGTAAATACTTTGTTAAAAATGTACTTTTTTGTTGAAGATTCATAATTTTAGTTCAAAATTCATCTCTGATTGAAAATTTAACTATTTTGTTAAAAATTCGTCTTTTTGGCAGAAAATTAATCCACTTGGACGATTTACTATTTTGTTGAAAATTTGTCTTTTCTGGATAATAAATTGTTTAAACAATTTATTATTATTGTCAATAATAGTCTCTTAGAATAATGCTAGAAAATTGCAGTTTTTTGTGAAATTTTTCACTTTTTGTCCAATTTCCAATTAGATTGAGGTAAATAATTAATTAAAGTTAAAAAAATTAATTGTTCAAACAATTTATTATTATTGTTAATAATATTCCATTTGAATAATGCTGGAAAGATGCATTTTTTTCCTGAATTTTCAACTATTTGTCTATTTTTCACTTGGAGTGAGTTATTAATTAATTCAATTTAGCCAAAATAATTATTTAAACAAATTATCATTGTCTATAATTATCTTCTTCTTTATTAATGCTAGATATTTGCGGTTTCTTCTGAAATTTTTAACTTTTCACCCACTTTTTACTTAGTGAGGTAATAATTAATGCAAGTTAATAAAAATGTTTAATTAAACAATTGCTTATTGTTTATAACTATCTTTTCTTAGAATAATGCTAGAATGTTGCTTTTTTCTGAAATCTTTATTTTTTTTTGTTATAAAAAATATTGTTCTTGTATATATTTTCTATCATTTTAGATAATGAATACTATGAAATAACAACAATTTTGTTTCAATATTAATTTTATATTTTAATTTGAAAATGATGTGATGAAAAATTGTTTTTAAAAATTTTATTTTATTTTTTATACGACTTCAGTCAAAGACTATCGAAAATCGATAGAGAATATTCTACTTCGCCGGATCCGTCCTTACATTCATATTTTAGTCTGAAATAAATTTCTTTTAAGTATATGAAAATGAAAAATAAAAATATATCGTAGCAATTCTTATACGAAATGTTAAAGTTTTTATTTTTTAATTGGAATTTATGAACACGAACCTACCGAGAGGAAAAAATTCTCTCGGGATTAAATGCGTTATACCATCCAACGAAAATGTGAAAATTAAAAGCTGTGAAAAAAGCAGGGAATACATTTCGTTAATAATTTATTAAACCATTTGTTCATTCATTTAGACGATTTATTTTATTCAAGGTTTTATTTTTAAGCATCTTTTAAAATCCAGGTCAGGCCAAAATGTAACTTTCTCTTATTTATTTTTACAAAAAAGTAACTGTCGTTACTTTTCAAGTTACTTTCGTATTTTATAAATATTTGAGTCGTTTAGCGAATTTTAAATAGAAAATAAAAATTTTACACCCGACTAGACCAATCTTGAAAATTTATATTAATTTTTATTTTATTTTACAGGATTTCATCAAATTTCAGGAAACAAATAATGTAATACAAAATCACCTTAAAATCTTCCAGATTTTTCTTCGATATTTTCAGAAATCTTTTTAAATGTTTTTAAATAATATCTTGAAATTAATTTTTCTAAATAAAACATTTTTTTCCCCCGTGAATATTAATTTTTTGTATTATCTTCAAGCCTTCCAAATTCTTAAAAAGCCACTTTTTTAGAATATTCACAAATCTACAATCTATTTGAAATTTGTTCAAAAATTATTTTAGAATCTTTTTGAAATTTCGAAATATCTTTCAAAATAATGCAAACTTGTTCTAGCAAATTTTTAAATCGAAAAATCCTTTCCATTTCTCTTTGACAATTTTGTAAATAATTTGAAACGTTTTGAAATCTTTTTAAATTTTCTCTTAAAAATAATTTTCTAGAATGAAAAATTAATTTAAATTCTCCCAGGAAACTTAAGAAATGTTTATTATTATTTTGAAATAATTCAAAATTCTTAAAAATCTTATAAATTTTTTATTCAAAATCTTCAAAAATCAATATTTTGTTTATCATTTTTTAAAATCTTTTCAAATTTCAAATTATTTTTGTATCTTTTCAAAAATTCTAAATATCTCTTATACTTACTCGAATTTTACAAAAAATGGTTGATCCTGCAAAATTTAAAAATTTTGCTTTAAAATCTTCTACACTATTTTCCAAGTTTTTAGGAATTCATATTGAATCTTTTTCAATTTTCTCCTAAAATTCATTTTATAAAATAAAAAATGATTTGAAATTTTTCTAAGAATCTTAAGAAATTTTTTTTATTCTCTTGACACTTTTCAAAATTCTTAAGAAGCTTTTTTTTTCGAAATCTTAAAAAACCTACATTTTGTTTTTAATTATTGTTCAACCTTTTCAACATATTTAAATATCTCTTGAACACAATTTTTTTCAAAAACTTTGCAAGATTGCAAAATTTTTGAAATTTTAGAAAATAATTTAAAATTTTTTGAAATATTTTTTATGTTCCTCTTGAAATTAGTTTCTCAAAATAACAAATCATGTAAAATTTTTCCAGGAATATTAGGAAAATATTTGTATTTTCTTGAAATCTTCCAAATTCTCGAAAAATCACTTTTTCGAAATCTTCAAAAATCTTCATTCTGTTTGAAATTTGTTGAAAAATTATTTCAGAATCTTTTCCAAACAAAATTTCTAAATCCTGAAGAATAAAAAAAAATACCTTGAAATCATTCAGATTTTTCAAAACATTTTTAAGTCTTTTTAAATTTTCTCATAAAAAAATATATTTTTTTAAAATAAAAAATTACTTTCAAATGTCCCAGGAACCCTGATCAATTTTTGTAATTATCTTGAAATCCGCAAAAAAAGTGTTCTGTGCATCAGACTAGACCATCATACCACCTATACATTTTTGGGATCGCTGAATCTGGAATCCGGGGTCTGTTTGATCCCATCAGGTCATAATCAAGGTCATTTCAAGGTCAAAGTAGGGGGAAAATGCGTATGCAGAGAAAAATACGATTCTTATACTTTTTTGGGGTCCCTGAATCTAAACCCGGGGTCGGTTTGACCCCATAAGGTCAAAATCAAGGTCATTCGTAGGTCAAATTGAAAAAAGAATGTTTAAGCGGAAAAAACTACGATTCCTATAAGTTTTTGGGGTCGCTGTATCTGAATACTGGGTCTGTATGATTCCATCAGGTCAGCATCAAGGTCATTCTAAGGTCAAGTTGGGGAAAAAAGTTTAGGCGGAGAAAAATATGATTCTTATACGTTTTTGTGGTCGTTAAATCTGAATCCGGAGTCTGTTTGACCCCGTCAGAGTCAAGGTCATTTCAAGGTTGAAAAAAAAAAAAATTTTAAGCGGAAAAACTACGATTCCTATAAGCTTTTGGGGTCGCTGTATCTGAATCCTGGGTCTGTATGATTCCATCAGGTCAGCATCAAGGTCATTCTAAGGTCAAGTTGGGGGAAAAAAGTTTAGGCGGAGAAAAATATGACTCTTATACGTTTTTGTGGTCGTTAAATCTAAATCCGGGGCCTGTTTGACCCCATAAGGTTAGAATAAAGGACATTTCAAGGTCGAATTAAAAAAAAACATTTAGGCGGAGCAAACCATGATTCTTATACGTTTCTGAGGTCGCTAAACCTGAATCCGGAGTCCGTTTGACCCCATAAGATCAGAATCAAGGTCATTCCAAGGCCAACTTGAAAAAAAACCTTCAGCTGGAGAAAACCACGATTCTTTTACGTTTTTGGGGTTGTTGAGTCAGAATCCGAAGCCTGTTAAACCCCATAAGGTCATAATCAAGGTCATTCCAAGGTCAAATTGAAAAAAAACATTTAAGCGGAGAAAAGTACGATTCTTATACGTTTTTCGGGTCGCTGAATCTAAATCCTAAGTCTCAATGATCCCATTAGGTCAGAATTAAGGTCATTCTCAGGTCAAAGTGAGAAAAAAAGATTAAGTGGAGACAAATATGATTTTTATACGTTTTTCGGGTCGCTGAATCTGAATCCGGGGCCTGTTCGACCCCGTGAGGTCAGGACAGAATCAAGGTCATTCTAAGGTCAAAGTTGGAAAAAAAGTTTGAGTTGAGAAAAATATGATTCTTATACGTTTTTGGGGTCGCTGAATCTGAATCCGGGGTCTGTTTGACTCCATAAGGTCGGAATAAAGGTAATTCTGAGGTAAAAAAAGCGTTTAAGCGGAGAAAAGTACGATTCTTATACGTTTATGGGGTCGCTGGATCTGAATCCGGAATTTTTTTTGATCTGATCAGGTCAGGATCAAGCTTTTTCAAGGTCAACTTTTTTTTTATCAAATGGAAACGCATTTTTAACTGCGGATTCTGAGAGGGCTGGATATTTTACGTTCGCATATGGTTTGAGTTATGGATCAAAGTTACCTTTACAGGTCATCCGAAGGTCGAATCACTCTTTCAAATTAATTTACCTGAGATAAAAAATGATTCGCATTAAAAAATCTATGGTGATAAGGGACTGCTGGAGATACTGCAGCATCACTGATGAGCCCAACCACAGTATCCGAGCGAAACGCTCAAATTTTATGGGGATACTCTGATCCTGTAATTGAAATTCAAAATCCTGCTTCCTCAAAGAATGCTGGAAATGTTGATAACTGCCTTAATCGAGGATGTGTAGACTGATCCATTTTCCGATCCTTTGAGGTAACGAAGTCAGTAAAGGTGTACTGCCCTCCAGGGCAGTAAAATGACCTTCAAGGTTACATGGAAGGTCACCAGACGGTCGCTCACCATGACCCAAACAACTTTCACACAGGTCATTTTCCCGTTCCAGACGAGATAACAGCCTTAGAAGATCAAGAGAGTGATTTGACCTTCAGGTGACCTTCACGGGGCATTTTGATCTAGGGGTCTGAAGCCAAATGCGAACGTAAAATATCCCGCTCTTCCAGAATCCGCGTTCAAAAACGCGTTTCGATTTGATAAACAAAAGTTGACCTTGAAATGACCTTCACCCTGACCTGATGAAGATAAAACCTATAATGACCTTGATCCTGACCTAACGGGGTCAAAAAGACCTCGGATTCAGATTCAGCTACCCCAAAAACGTATAAGAATCGTGTTTTTCTCCGCTGAAACGTTTTTTCCCCAATTTGACTTTGGAATGACCTTGCTCCTGACCTGATGAGGTCAAACAGACCCTAGATTCAGATTCAGCGATCCCAAAAATGTATAGGTATGGTGGTCTAGTCTAATGTACAGAACGCTTTTTTTATGGGGCTGTGATATTGAAAATTTCAAACTCAAAGTGAAAAAACAATTTCAAATTGAAAGTTTTGAAATTGTACAATGTCAAAAACTGGAATCATATGTAGTGATCTTGTTTTGTATTCTTTTTTTTTGTATTTTCAATTTTTGCAAATGAAAATCCAGGAACGTGAGGAACACGAATTTAAATGAATAAAATTGATATTTTATTGTACTAGAGGGTGATTCAAGTATTGCGTAAGCAATTTCCAGTGAGAGGAGGACTGTTATAATTACGAGGGGTTGATTACTTGTGCTCTTATAAATCCTCGAAAAAGGCAGAAATAATTTGAAATTCTCTGAAAATAAAATAAATTAAACTTATACATTGAAGATCTCTAAAATAAAGTTCAGATCTCTCAAAATCGTTGAAATCCCTTCAAATCTTGAAAATCTCTTTGGAAATCCAGCGAAATTCTTTAAAATCCTTTGAAATGTTTTAATCTCTTAAATCTGACAACATTTCTGAAAATCCGTCGAAATTCTCTAGAATCCCTCAAAATTTGTTGAAAACTATTAAGGCATTTAAACTATTTTTACACTTTCGGAATTCTGTAAAATTCCTTGAAATCTGTGGAATTCTGTGAAATCCCTTGACATTTGAAATCCTACGTTAAATCAGAACAAATTTATTATAGGTAGACCAGGGTGGCGGAAATTGTTTTCTTCTCGAATTTTCCTGCATATTGCCCTAAAATTGGTTCGAATCCACAAAAAGATAAATTTTTCTTTTTTGAGAATGATATTTACACGCGTAGGACTGAATTTCTATGGCCCAGGTGAAGCAATAAAGGGTTTTTTACGGGCAGGATGGATGTTCGGGGACATCAGGAATAAAATCCATGCTCGAACAGTCGCCTCCGAGAATTTGCGGAGTAAATATTGCGCGAGAAGTAAAACCTTTTTGGATGCTTACGTCACGTTCTCAAAGTTCCATAAGATTTTATACAGCCCAGACGGAGTAGTAGAGGTATTTTCGGGCAGGATGTATGGTGGGGGATGTCAGGAACCAAATGCATGCTCGAACAGTCGCCTTCAAAAATTTGCGGAGTAAATATCAGGCAGTATTCACGGGTATTTATGGGTATTTACGGTCAGGATATATGACGGGGGATGTCAGGAACCAAATACATGCTCGGACAGTCGTCTCCAAGAATTTGCGGAGTAAATATCGGGCAGTATTTACTGGTAATTATGGGTATTTACAGACAGGATGTATGGTGGGGGATGTCAGGAACGAAATACATGCTTGAAAAGTTGTCTCCGAGAATTTGCGGAGTAAATATCGGCCACTATTTACTGGTAATTATGGGTATTTATGGGCAGGATGTATGGTGGGGGATGTCATGAACCAAATGCATGCGGAGTAAATATAGGGCAGTATTTACGGGTATTTACGGGCCGGATAGGTTTTTGGGGATGTCAGTAACCAAATGCATGCTCGAACAGTCGCCTTCGAGAATTTGCGGAGTAAATATAGCGCGAGAAGTAAACCTTTCTGTACGCTGCCGTCACGCTCTCAAAATGGACCGCACGCTCGAGCAGCGCTGTGCGGTGAAGATTTTGTGTTAAACTTGAAAAGTCTGCAACCGAGACTTTCACCATGATTAAGGAGACATACGGAGAGGATGCAATGAGCAGATCAGCTGTTTTTGACTGGCGCTGCTCGAGCGTGTGGTCCATTTCGAGAGCGTGACGGAAGCCTATAAAAAGGGCTTACTTCTCGCGCGATATTTACTCGGCAAAATCCCATGTTATTCAAATAAACAGCACGGGGGTTCTAGATTAATCTAAAAATCGGTGCCCCCCCTCCCACTTATACTGCCTCGTACAATTTCCTTCCTCACTTTTCTCACATGAACTCTCTGATCCTCGGCTAGAACCGAGTGAGTCACGCGCACACCTAAAGGGCTTAATGGTATAATAATGATAATAATAATAGTGAATGAAGTTTAGCACGTACTTAGTATTAGGACAAAAAAGTTTCTGTAAATTTTATTCAGAATTGTCAATATTAGGTGAAATGAGTTGAAACTCAACATTTCTCTTTAAAATTAGCTATATGATGAAAATAAATAATTGATTTTTAAACATCACCCACATAAATCTGTTTCATAAGGTCCCGGAAAAACCCCATAAGTGAGAAATTGGGTGTTGCAATTTTTTCGCGCTAATTATGATTTTTTTTCGTTTTTTAAATGAAAATTGTTTCTAATACATCAAAAATATTACTTTACACTAACAACTGGATGTTACACAAATTGTTTAAACAATTTGTTATTGTTTTTAGCTATTTTCTCTTAGAATAGAGTTAGAAAGTCATGGTTCTTCCGAATTTTTTAACTTATCTTCAAATTTTCATTTGGATCAAGGTAATAATCAATTAGGTTTGACGGGAATAATTGTATAAATAATTTATTATTATTAAAAAATAATATAATGATATTCTCTTAGAATGATGTTAGAAAGATGCAGTTTTTTCTAAAATTTTCCACTTTTGGTCCACTTTACAATTAGTGTGAGATAATAATTGATTCAAATTAACAAAAAGTATTGTTTAAACAATTTATTGTCATTTTTAACAATATTTATTATGATTAATGCTAGATAGCTGCGGTTTTTTCTGAAATTTTCCATTTTTTGTCAACTTTTCACTTGAAGAGAGATAATAATTAATGAAATTTGAGGAAAATAATTGTTTAAACAAATTTTTATTGTTTATAATTATCTTCCCCTATAGTAATGCTAGATAGTTACGGTTTTTTCTGAAGTTTTTGACTTTTTGACCACTTTTTACTCAGTGAGATAATAATGAATTTAAGTTAACGAAAATTATTGTTTAAACAATTTATTGTTATTTTTAATAATATTCACTATGAGTAATGCTATATAGTTGCGGTTTTTTTCTGAAAATTTCCATTTTTGGTCATCTTGTCACTTGAAGAGGGATAATAATTAATGTAATATAACAAAAATAATGGTTTAAACAACTAATTATTGTTTATATATATCGTCTTCTATATTAATGCTAGATAGTTGAGGGTTTTTCGGAAAGTTTTCGCTTTTAGTCCACTTTTTACTTAGTGAGATAACAACTAATGCAAATTAAGAAACATAATTGTTTAAACAATTCATTATTTTTTATAACTATGATCTCTTAAAGTAATGCTAGAAAGTTGCGAGTTTTTCGAAAATCTTCAGCTTTTCATTGACTTTTTTGGTAGGGAAAAATAATAAATATTAATATTTAATTAAGCAAAAAGGCTCTCAGTAACTATTTGAAAGAAAATTTACATTTGATATGATGCATATGGAAAATTTGAGTAATATTTCAAATATCTATTTTATTTCAAAAAAAGTATAAACAATATAGTTCTAAACAATAGTCATAAAGTAGATAGTTATAGTAGATAGTTATAAACAATAATAATTTGTTTAAATAATTATGTTTGTTGAATCGCGTTAATTTTTATCTCGCTCTAAGTGAAAAGTGGACAAAAAGTTGAATAATTCAGAAAAAACCGGAAGTTCCTAGCATTATTCATAGATAATATTATTGAAAATATTTATAAATTGTTAAAAAAATTACTTTTCTTAACTTAAATTGATTATTATTACCTCACTTTATGCGAAAGGTTGACAAAAAGTGGTAAATTTCATATAAAACTGCAACTATCAATCATTAATATAGAAGATAGATATAAACAATAATAGTTTGTTTAAACAATTATGTTTGTTAAATTGTATTAATTTACACCTTGGTTTATGTGAGAAGAGGACAAAAAGATAAAAATTTCACAAAAAACCGCAACTTACTAGCATTATTCTAAGAGAAAATTGCTAAAAACAATTGTAATTTGTTTAAACAATTCATTTAAACATCCAATTATCAGTTAAAAACAGTATTTTATGTGTCAAAAGCCAATTTAATTAAAAAATCGCCAAAAAATCATAATATTCGCTAAAAAATCGCAAAACCCAATTTCACAGTTATGGTGTTTTTTCGTGACCCTATAAAATAGACTTATGGGGGTGATATTTAAAAAGTAATTATTCATTTGTACTCTATAACTAATTTTCAAGAGGAAAGTTGAGTTTCAACTCGATTCACATAATACTGACGATTCTGAATAAAATTGACAAAAAGTTTGTTTTTTTCTTATGGGAAATACCTATTAAACTTCATGGGGCATGCGGAACTATTAAATATAATTTTTAAAAAACCCAGAATTTTTTTCGTGGATTCGAACAAATTTTACGGCGATATGTATGAAAATTTGAAGAAAAAAAATTTCCAACGCATTTTGCACCACCCTAATGGGGACTCATAGAATATAAATAATTTCCTTCTGGATCTATTTAATTGCTATAGCCAAATTTAATAACAAAATTGGCAAATAGTTTCATCATAGGTAACCAAAATTGTGATGTTTTGAACATTTCGAATACAAATTTCTACACAAACGCAGCACTCATAGATAGTGGCGTCCCCGGTTCGAATCCGGGCTGAGGCAGATTTTTTTTTGATCATCAAAAATTATTTTTTTCCAAAATAATTGTTTTAACATCCAAATCTGTATTAATTATAAGAAATTCATTACAGGAAGATCATTATAGCCTTATGCTAAATTTCCTATAATATTTTCACATAAGGGGGAATGCAAGGGATTTTAAAAGATTGCGTGAGATTGCATAAGATTGCAGAGAGAGTGTATACCAGATTTAAGGATTAATTAACCCCTCGGATATTTATTTTTGTGCATGGGGGGGGGGGGGGGATTAAATTTACATACTATTCCGCTTCATCTTGAAAAGTCAGTTTTAATTGCAATAATTTATTCCAAGAGTAACTTGAAGCTCTAATTGGATTAATTATTACTTACTCGTTTATTTCTGGATACGTGTACTGAAGAACGTTGTAAGTTTGAAGTGGTAACCAACAAACAGCGAATATTGCCACGACTATTACTAACATTTTGATCACCTGAAAATTAAAATGTGGAAAATTAAATTAGCTTAAAATATGCTTTGAGGTTTAAATACTAATAGGATTCAGATGGATTTTATGTTAATAACAAATTTTTGGAGGATTTTGAGATTTTCCAATGTTTAAAAGAATTAATTCGAACAAAAAATTATTTGTTTATAACTAAAAAGGCAAAGAAAAGTTAAACATTTCAGAAAAAACCGCAACTTTCTCGCAATTTACTGAAAAAAAATAGTTATAAACAATGATAAATTGCTTAAACTTTTTCTATCAACTTGCATTAATTATTACCTCACTAAGTGAAAAGTGGACAAAAAGTTTAAAATTGCAGAAAAAACCGCAACTCTCTAGCATTACTGTAAGAGATGATAATTATAAACAATAGAAATTTGTTTAAACAATTATTTTTGGTTAAATTTAATTAATTATTAAGTCATTCCAAGTGAAAGATAGACAAATAGTTGAAATTTTCAGAAAAAATCGCAACTTTCCACTATTTGGCATAGAGAATATTATTAGCAATAGTAATAAATTGTTTAAACAATTACTGTTTTGACTTAAATTAATTATCACTTCACTCTAATTGAAAAGTCGACAAACAGTTGAAAATTTCAGAAAAAAATGCAACTATATAGTATTAATATAGAAGAAGATAGCTATAAACAATAATAATTTGTTTAAACAATTGTTTGTACTAATTGGGATTGAATATTAACTCACTCCATGTGAAATTGGACAAAAATTTGCAAATTTAAGAAAAACCCGTAATTCCTAGCATTATTCAAAGAAAATATTATTAACAATAATAATAAATTGTTTAAACAATTATTTTTGTCAACAATAATCAACTTTCACCTTACTATAATTCAAAATTGGACAAAACGTGGACAATTTTTGAAAAAACCGCGACTTTATATCTCCATTCTAAGAGAAAATTGGTAAAAACAATTATAATTGTTTAAAAAATTTATGTGAATATCTAATTAACAGTAAGAAGTACTATTTTATGTATTAGAAACAATTTGCATTTTAAAAACTGCACAAAATCTTAATCAGCGCCAAAAACTCGCAAAATCCATTTTTTCACTTATGGGTTTTTTTTTGGGTTCCTATAAAACAGACCTATGGGCGTGATATTTTTGAAAAGTAATATTTTTCAAGTTCTAAATTCGATTCAGCTAATATTGACGATTCTG
Organism: Andricus grossulariae; assembly: GCA_011634705.1. Taxonomy (NCBI): domain Eukaryota; kingdom Metazoa; phylum Arthropoda; class Insecta; order Hymenoptera; family Cynipidae; genus Andricus; species Andricus grossulariae. The sequence continues at coordinate 19,407 of JAABKJ010005146.1, forward strand.
AATAAAATTTACAATAACAAAATAGTTGAATTTTCAACAAAAAATGTAATAGTTGATATTTCAACATAAGAATATTTTTGTTTTGAATCAAAAATATTTGAATTTAACTAAAAAATATTAATTTTCAACAAAAGGATTGACGAAATTTCTACTTGAAAGAGATTATATAGTTCAACCCGAAAAGACGAATTTTTTATAAAAAAATTGAATATTCAAACCTCGAAAATGAATTTTGAATCAAAAAAGTTAATTTGGAAATAAATTGTTGCATTTTCTACCAAAATAGTTCAATTATCGATACAAAAAGATAAATTTTTAACCGAATAAAATTATTTAGAATTTTTTTTTTGAATTCTGAACTAAACAATTAAATTTTCAATCAAATAATAGAATTTTCAATCAAAAAGTTCATTTTCAACCAAAAAGATTAATTCTCGGGGGAAAAAGATTAATTTTTAATCAAATAGTTGAATTTTCAAATAAAAAAGATAAATTTTTAACCAAAAATGGAATAGTTAAGTTTTCAGTGACCAAAAAAATAAAACTAAAAATAAATAAAATACCAAAAAATTAAATTTTTAACAAAGTAGTTCAACTTTATAGCAGCTAGTTGAATTTCTGACCAAAAACTATGGATTTTTACAAAAATAGTTGCACTTCCAACTAAATAATTAAATTTTCAATCAAATAACAGGATTTTCAATTAAAAGGTTGATTTTAACCAAAAAGATTAAATCTCTACAGAAAAAAGATTAATTTTTAACCAAATAGTGGAATTTTTAAATAAAAAAAATAAATTTTCAACCAAAAATGAAATAGTGAAATTTTCAGTTACCAAAAAAAAAAAAAAAA
>JAABKJ010005147.1:0-23420 GCA_011634705.1 Andricus grossulariae
TTTTTTTTAATATGGGCATCGTTATCTTGGTACAATAAAAGATTGCATCGCAAGTATTGCATCAAATACATGAGATATCAATATTTTTTATGTGGATGTTAAAAAATGGGAGATTATCATATGCCAACAATAAAAAACATGAAGGTCTAATGTTTATCAATCAGTCTATTTACTCAGCTGTAAACATAAAAGACTATAGCGCGAGTACTTCGTCAATCTTATTATTCTGGAATAATAATTCTACTCTTATTGCATTCATAATTCAATCTTTAGAGAGAACTTGTTGTAAAAACGCTGAAGGATTTATGGGCACTGTATCTAGCTGGTAACATTCAGACGTCAGAGGTTGATAATCATCCCTCTTCCACTCTAATCTAATAAATTTCAAGCATAAGTAAAACTTATTTATTATTTTATTTATCTCATACGTGGTTTCTCTTAATTCAATTCGTAACTGTAATATATACAACTCTCAATTATAAAAAATACTATATGTTCTTGAAATGTGGCAAATATAAAATGTTGTTATTTATTTCTCGTAAAATGTATGCAATAATTATGCAATAATTGGTAATTTTAAACTGATAACCGTAATTGAAGGGTATCATGGCATAACCGTGCATGTGCGACTCTTACAAATATTTTTTATTAAGTTAAAAATTATTCTAATTTTCGCTACACATTATGTGAGGTAAAATTTCATTTTCAAGTTGTTCAAAGAATTTGTGTAAATATGCAAGATAAGGAAAAACTAATAGTGCTATTCAAAAAATTGTAATGATAAATCCAACTTTGTTTCACATTAACGATCTTATGAAATTAATTCTTCACTTTAGAACCCTCTGTTTGTCTTCTGGCGTTTCATTAATGTAGTTTATGGTAATTAGACACTGATAGAAATGGTAACGTTGATTTAACAGTATGATCGTGGGTTGAAAAATTACGAGTATATTTATGATATAATACGCGTAATTCAATCATAAATAGTACAAAATGCACTTACTGAAATATGGTAAATACAAGTTACTTATATTTTTGGTACAAAAATGTAATATATGTGTTGCTATTGTATGAAATGTGTCATTCTATTAAACACTTGACTGAGGGAACTATCTCTGAAATGTTGTCGGTCAGCAATACTCTTTGTATGTTAAATTTACCTGACTTGCTTTGTTTTGTTTACAACGGGCGCATCTTGATCGCGTCTGAGGGTCTACTTTCGTGAGCAACATGAATCGGACGGCCAAAGCAGACATCCTGTATAGCTGTATCTATACCAGCAATAAAATGGGGTTAATCTGATCATAAATATTGTTGTACCACCCATTCATTTCTACCAGTGGAGTGTGAAAATCAATTTTTTATTTTTTATTTTCCCATTATGCTTACATGATTAAGACAGCAAGCAAATTTCGATGAGCATTTTCGCGAAAAGTATCAGTTTTTTCCATCTTTGTTTTCTGTACATCGAAAGTACTTATTTGTTTTTATTTATTTTCAAAATTTTCAATTTTACTATTCCTATGACTTTAAGATCCAGAATAAATCCTTTCAAAGTGAAAATATTATTAAATTTTGAATTAATATTTATTTTTGGAGGATGACGGTGTACACGCGTGTGAGTACCGAAACCCAAATTTTACAGAAGACATAAAAAACTATTTGACTTTAACGCATTTAATTTTTAAAAAAACTAAAAAATGGTCCTGAGTTATTGTCAAGCTCTTTTGAATTGTGAGAGGATCTCTTAGAAGAAAGCAACTATCTTCGAGAAACCCTTCCTCAGAGAATGGCGCATCACAATAAAATACCAGATCTGAAACAGAAAGAGAAACATAATTTTTTTATTCTCAAATTAAAAAAGAAATATAAAAACAGATTTCTAGCTGTCACATATGTCAATTGTATCGTGAAAGGAACGCCTGGAGAAAAGCAATCATCTACGAAAAAAACTCGTGTGAACGTGACGGAGTGCCTTTCTAGAAAAATTGTATGTAGCACACTAAAATCTGTAAAAATTGTGTACAGTCGATTTTTTTTTAGTAAAAAAGTACTTATGAGCTCTTTTTATGTTTTGTTTAACCCTGAAGCATTATCCAAAAAAGGAGCAACTGTTTCTGAGAAATCCCACATCAAATGGGCGGCTTCTCCTCTAAAACAGGTTCTGAATATGAAAAAAAAATCAAAATACTATTTGCAATCCTCATCTAGCTGTATTGAATCATAGAAAGAAAAGGCGGAAAGAAGCAACGACTTCGGAATTAAAAATGACCAATAATCGATTTCGAGGGCAACATTGAGAAAATTATGGATTCCTTAAACTTTATCTTGTAATAAAGTGTTTACTGATATTTTTTTTCGTGCTAGATAGCACTTGCGCCCGTATGCATTGTCATCCTACAGTTGTGACATTATTTTCTAAATCTAGAGTACTAAGTTATAAGTCTCATTCAGATTTAGAAAGAATAAGTGTGCTTTCAGTAATATGTTTTTTTTTTCAAACTCTAGTTACTTTTACTAACAGATATACTCACACGGTACAAAACTTTATAAAATGCAAATTCATTTTTTCAGATTTAAGTGAACAGTTCTGGCAGTGTTGTATTTCCACACGAACCACATCACCAACAAGGGATCGTCCTCCTCCTCAAACCAAAAATGAAGTTGAGCCACCAATATCCGAAGCTCGACGCTCAGTAGATAGATTACAACGGAATCCAAGCACCCAAGATTTATACCTTCGATATTCGCCACAACCACAGTTCCCAAAACAACAAATTTCGCAATTATCACCACTGCAGATAAAAGCAGTACGTCAGCCAACATATGGTATAAACCCTTTGATTGAAGCACGTTATATTGGATCTGATAATAAATAATCATTGCCTTTCCAAAATATAACAAAAAAATGGCATATTAGACAATTCCTCAATTTAATATTTAACTAGTATAGCTTAAGTGTAGCTAATGTATAAAAATTAATGAACAATTAATAATTAGTAATAAAATTGAATATCCTAATAATCTGGAGCACCAAGTTATAAGATCCGCATCCATATTCAGAGAGTATAATTGTGCTTCTAGTAATACGTTTTTTTTTCCATCCCCAGCTCGTTCCCCATCATTTGGACTAGGACGGAGTCCAAGTACCAGCTCGGTATTATTAAAATTGCCTCCATATCATAAATAGGCGCCACATTGGCCACATCTATAAGCTCACCTACAACAATATCTGCGAAAACCATCAACTCAAAAATAACCATCACCTCTTCCATAAAAATTACTTCACCTGCATATGGCAGAAATACTTTTGTAGGATTGTATTTCAGTATTTCTGATTCTCAATAATCATTGATGTTATCATCGTTATAATTGTAAAGTGAATTTGTAGGCTTGCTTATTGTCAACACCAGTCTGCTCGTTCAATGTATGTTCATGTCATCGTCATAAACTGTTGCCTTCGACTTATTTGGAGAATGTAGTACAAAATTGTGTGGATCTTTAATATCTCGCTAGAGATTTGAAAGATATTTTCACTTTTGACTAGATTGTCTTTACTCAAAATTATTTGTATTGACTACGAAATAATGGACATTACATCAATTTTATTATTAATGTTTTTCTGACCATTTTCTCGACTTCAGGAAATGTTTTTATTTGTTGCCAAACCTTATGTATTTATTCATTTCGTTTGTTTCGACTTTTTTCATAAAACTTTGTTCATTTTATTACATTTTATGTAATTATTTTTTTAGATCTTGAGAATGGCTTGAAGCCGAGCCGGATCGTAGATTATAATTAAATTTTGAAACCATAATTGTAATGAGTTGTTTTTTATAAGACTGTAAAGACCAAAAAATTTGATTATTTGGTTTTTAATCATTGACTTTCCAAAGTATAATAAATGTATGACACATAAGATAATTTCTCACTTTAATAAATAAATATTATAGCTCAAGTATAGAAATTGATAAAAAATTATTATATCATAATAAAATTGAATATCCTAATGAATTCCTTTTACCTACTTCTGAAGTTGAGAGCAATATTTTTTTATCTTGTGTGAATTAGAATTCTGGATCACTAATTGTATGTACCAATATTTTTCACCATAAGGGATGTGAAGCGTAATGTTATAATACAAAATTTATCTATCATTATCATAGTAATAGATCGCTTTACCTACTATTTTGTTTACTATGCTTCAGCTAAACTCTTTCTATGCTTTGAAACTTGTATTTTTGTTAATCAAAAATTTAATCGCGAATTAGCAGAGAAGTTTTATTAGAATACCTAGATAGGTTCTTCGTTGTACTTATTGTTAATTTTCGCCAAGCGTGGTTCAAAGAATTCTTTTGCTGCAAACTTAAAAATTAATCTGTTGTAGATTTCTGATTCATTTTAGATAAAATTTAATGTATTTCACTAACTATTTTTAATTTATAATAACGTATTTGAAGTGTCGTAATTTTATGGAACATTTTTTTTGACATCATTGTGCTTATGCATGTCAGACTCCTCCTAGAGGTTTTTCCCGGATGTGGGTTTTTCCTCTTTAGTTTTGCCAATATAAAATTTGAATAAATCTTTACTAACTTGACAGAAGTGACTAATTAATATCAGCCCTTCCATTATGTTTCAAATGTTTTGACTAAATTCGGTAGGTGTAGAGCGGAAAAAATATATACTTGAACTTTTTTTATTCTAGATGTGTTCACAAATATCGTTGAAAATGAACCAATTATATTGGGGAAAATATTCTAACCAGGTATTTGCAGGACACTTTGTTTTGGCTAATATTATTAATGAATCGAGTTTGTGAATCTCGCATGAAATCCTTTCATTTTAGATTTTCTGAAACGTTGAATCAGAAATTTTTTCTTTTTTTAATAAGACAATGTTTCTCTACTTTTGCCAGATTTTTAGACAAATGTTGAAAGGTCTTTATGGAGATTTTCATACCGAAACTTCGACTTCTTAAAGTTCAAAAATGTAATTTATTATGATTTTTATCAGCCTATCTAGTACAATAAAGGAAATTCCTTATTTCTACTAGTTGAAAAAAAGCAATTCTCGTTCTGAATAGTTTTTTACATTCTTGTTGAGTGTGTGGTACCTTTTTTATATTTAATATCAGCATAAGTCGCGAGTGTTGTTTTTCGATTGGCGGCTAAAAATAATTGGTTTTACGGGATTAATGTCACAATTTGTCTAAGATTCTTGAGAAAATTAAAAAATATTTTGGAAGATATCAAATATTTTAAATTCAGATTTCCGTATAAAACTTAATTTCAACCAAATAGATGAATTTTCAAAAAACAAAAAAAAATGAATTTTGAACGAAAAATGTAATAGCTGATATTTCAACTGGAAATATTTGAATTTTTGATAAGAAAGCAGTTGAATTTACATTAAAAAGGCGAACTTTCCACAAAATTGATTATTTATTTTGAAGGATATACAAATTTCATTTTTATAGAATTTGTTTCGAAAATTCAAAAAGGTTTAAAAAAATTTCAGTTAAAAGAAATCACAAAGTACATTCTAAATTTCCGGATAATCTTCAAAGTTTTGAAATATTTTAAATCTTCTTCAAACTTCTGAATTTCCTGAAAATCTTTCAGACCATTTTGCAAATCTTTACAAATATATTGTATACTCTTTTGAAACAATATCTAAAACATAATTTTTTTAAATGAAAAATCATTCAAAAATTTCATAGGAACATGAAGAAAATTTTTGCATTCTATTAAAAACTTTCAAAATTTGATTGAATTTGTGAAATTCTTGTTTCTAAATCTTAGAAATTTGCGTTTTAAATTCTTTGAAATATATTTGATTTTAACATTATTTTGTCATCTTTTTTAGACTCCTAAATATCTCCTGAACATACTACAATTTTTTCTAAAATTTTATAATTATGCAAAATGAACTTTTTTTTCTTCAAGATCTTCCATATTAAAGAAGCATTAAAAAAGTGATTTGAAAAATCTATAAGATAAAAAGGTGTACATGATGTCGGATTTTTCCATCAAAATCACCAAAATTATAAAATATTAAGGTCCCAAGCAATTAAATCAAAATCAATTTGCTGTGAAACATTCGTTGTTATCATTTATACGATTATTTTTGGAAATACCTAAAAAATTTATTATAATTGTTCAGTAACATCAGCCATTAATTTGTCGTGCTCTTTTTCAAAATTCATTTTTATTCATTCGTGTTACCACAGGTCATTTTTATAAAAAATTTACTTTCTCTTCGGTGAGAAATAATTTGCATCTTGCCATTTTCGAGTGTTCTTGCTGAAAGATATCGTAACATTCAACTTAGGATTTTCCAGACTTTTTCCTTCAATTACAAGAACTAAAATTTTTTTAACAGAATTGCTGCGTTGATGTAACTTTATGCTTATATTATTGAGATTCATTAAAAATTATACATATGATTATCGTTATTTATAAAGAAACGCCATTGATTAATTTAAGATGATCAGAGAAAATTAACTCAAGCTAGAAATAAAAATTACTTTGAATTTCAAAATTATTAATCATCTGACTGCATTTTCCGAAATATGCCTATTTCACGAATTTCTATTATTCGAAGTTTCTATGTGAGTCTTGTATCGATTATTCAGACGGGGACCTAGATGAGATGAGATGATAATAAAAAGTTATAATCTGACATTAGTAATCATGACAATATATCACGATGAAGCAAATTTGAGCAAAAAATTCGAGCATCTTATAGTTTTGTGCTATGATCTCTAACGAAGAAGGGGAGGGATGGTAAAAGTTTTCAAAATAACTAGTGAGAATAACGTTGGACGTCTGAAAATAGCGCTATTTAAATATAAATAGTTTTGACAGAGGTTTCAAATTTATAATTTATTTTAAAGTTTGCGTTGAAATTGAACAGACTGAATAGCTCTGATTGAAATAAAGATAAGTGGAAATAATAACAGAACTCGTTTCTAACATTATATACTTTTTCAAAACTGAGATTTAATCCTATATAATTTCTCCGTATTTCTTACTAAACAAAAAATTTCACGTGACAGTTCAATTTGGTATCAATTGAGGATACTTTTGGCTGTTTAAAAAATAAAAATGAGTTTTTTTAAATATGTGTTTGGTTGGTTGATATGCTTTGTTTTCAAGTCTTTTTCTGTGTAAACTATAATGTATTTCCGCTTAGTAACCAATATCTTCTGCAAATCTACAGAGTTCGTTATTTGTAACGTATAAGAAATAAGGTTAAATAGATCAAAGATGGGAGTAATTTCTATATTTTCAATTTAAAGCTGACTCTTGTAAATATTTATTACCTTGGTGGTGAAGACGGTGCATAATATTTACTAGTTTGACACGACTATCTTCATATTGTATCAATATTATTGAAAGTTTTACACAAACAAATAGTTGTTTTCCTTTGTCGAAAAAACAGTATGTGTATTTAAATTTTTTAGATTTTTTGAGCCAAAAGCATGCTACCTTATGACATTTTGCCCTTCAAATCTTATCTGGAGGAAAAGAAGAACATGGTTCAATAACTTAATATTTCTTCAAATTGACAATTTCAAGTATCAAAAATATATTTAAACTTTTTTTCAATTTTGGTCAGACAGACCATGCTGTTGAATCCGTGTAAGATTCGTTAGCCTATAATAATGATTTGGATTATTTTTGACTTATAATTATGGTCATATATGCTATCATTTGTAGAAAAAAGTTATCTGACTAGTATGAAACTAATTTTCTGTACATTTTTCGAGTTACAGATGCAAAATATTGTATCAAAAATTTAAAATGACTAATCCAAAATAAAGATCCGGATTAAGAACAAAACTTTGATACAGTATTTGGCTTTAAAAATATGTTTCATACCAATCGCATAAACATGTTTAATATACTGATCGCAATGTTGGGTCAGCGAATTTGAATTAAAAATTGAGTATATAATATTTGGCAGTTGTGACTCAAAAAACTCCTGATAAATGAATTTTATGTAAATCATATAATTTTTACAAACTGTTTCTCAGTCGCCTTTTTTTGGGATCACAGTCTGTCTTCTTTTTTACATAATTTCCCTTTCCCCTGTTTTTCTCCCTTGAATATGGAAAATTCTCTTAAATACTAAAAGTCGAGAGTTCTGACCCTTTTTCCTGTTTCTTAAAAAAGTTTTGATTGATTTTCCATGAATACTAAACAGAAATTTCATTAATTAGAAAACAAGACGAATTTGAAGAGGATCCCTTCGATTTCACCGATTTCAAATATTATCTGACCGATTTATCCGCTAATTGTGTTGATGTGAAGGACATCTACAGCAAAAAATGGTTAGCAATTTAATCGAAAAGCTAAACCCGAAGGATTAATCTATTCTCTGTTTGAAAATTAAAAACATGTTTTACTTTTGAAAGTTGCCTCCTTCAAATAAAAATATTTACAGAATGTGTTGCTTCAGAAAAAAATCCAGAAAGTCGTGAATATTCGATGTTAATGTATACTATAGGTTGAAGGAATGAAATTTTGGAAATTGATAATAACATGTAGGAAAGCAGCGTATTATTACCCTAAAAAATTATTAATAATTTAGAGCGAATTCTTATATGGCTGGATTTTACAAGTTAGTAAGCTGAATATTAGAAAAAATTCTTATCTTCATAGTTTTCTTATTTTCATAAATAACTATTTTTTTAAATTTTTTTTTCTCAAACTATGATTTTCTTTCAGCTTACATTGAAAAGTGTTTCAAACATCTTGGGGTTTTCAAATAATGAAAATAGGTTGGTAAAATAATGTCAAAGTCTGGAGGAAACGAACAGAACAATTATAAGTTTTTTGAATAGCAATTTTTGTCAATAAGAATATATATACTGATCAAAATACATTACAAAAGAATTTTATAGTATCAACATTTTTAATTTTGCTGTATGTCTAGTTTAAAATTGTTGAATTCCTAAACTGGAAAAGTTTTTCAAAAAGGCGCTTAGAGGGTATTTCGTGCAATATAAGAGATACCCAAATGATAATTGAACTACTGAACCACTGTGATCCCTGTTTTTGTATCCTTGATCTTACGTTTTTAATTTTCGATGTGATATTTAGAACCTGTGTCAATGATACCAAACGAGAAATTGGCTTCTGTAAGTTTACATATTTGCATACCAACTAAATGTTTCCCTTATTTAAAGATAATGAAAGTATACACAATCTGTCAAAAATAATACATTCTCGAACATAATAGCTTTGACAGAATTACTGATTTACGAAAAGAGTTTATATGAAGTAACAAAACGTTTTACTGAAACTAAGTAAACGTGTTACCTGATAAAAACGAACAAATTCTTTGAAATTAATATACTCTACATTCGCTCAAATGTGTCAAGAAATTTCTTCCAGTGCGGGTATTAAACCTCCTTCGTAACATTCAGACTTCAGCTATCAATTGTCTTCTCGTATCCTACTCTTATCTCGTAAATTAATGAAACAAGTAAGCTTGTGTAATCAGATGATCTTCTTATATAGCGGCGAATATATTCAAAAACATTTACTTTTCAGTTCTCATTCAGTAACTTTGAATTGAAAAAATGAAGCTCATTAAAGGCTCTGTATACATAATATTCTTGGTATTTCTCAGTTACATTCGTAAGTATAATATATATTTTTAATATTGACAATAATTATCAGATGCATTTATAAGACGGTCAATATACAATAATTATAAGAATTTAGTAAAACAAATGCAATTACTTCACAATCATGCACAATTCCAGACTTTCAGATTAAATCCTGAAATCTACTCTTCTAAATAAGACCATTGAACCAATTAAATCTTTACTTGTTCTCGAATTATCATAAAAAATGTGGAAGCGTATTTAAAATGAAAAGCGGTCGGTCGAGTAGTGCCGCTTTATCTTAGGCACGCTTTCACATCTTTTAAGATAATTCAAGAACCAATAAATATTTAAGTGTGTTCTTGATTTTATTCCAAAGAGGATATTTTAGACTTTAATTCAGCGATGTTTTCATTTTCTCCATTCACTTTCCTAAAGCATGTATATAGTGGAAGTTGTGAATCGAAAATTTTGACCGGTAGTCGAAATTTCGAAGCTTGATTGATTTTTCTTATTTCTAGCTTATTTTTTCAAAACAAAAAGTCATAGGCAGCGTATTTCATATTCTATAACTGGTATTTGAATTACTGGTTAGTCATTTTTGTGTGATTTAGAGAGTAATGTTTATTTGTGTGACTTTATTTTGAAAGCTTCCATAACCAATATCCACGAGATCTTTTATAGCAAGGCCAACATATCTGAGCCTATTCCAAAAGTTTATAAAGTTGACTTATTACGGCAAATCACTGCGATGTCATTCATTTTACGTCAACAATATATACAATATTTCGATACCTTAAAAGAATGTTGAAATGTAACCTTGTGTCCTCTAGTGACAATCAAAACAAGTTTTAAAAACTTCTGAATTTACGCAGATGACTGTCAAATTCTTTTGCAAGTATTTTAAAAATACATTTAATAAATATTTAACAAACTAAAATCGTGATTATTAATTAGTTTTTTACATCCAATTACTTTTTAATTAGAAGTGAAATCTAATAAACAGCTCTGCCAGTTTTTAGATTTAAAAATCTCAGTTTCAAAATGTACACTTGCCAAACATTACACAATGAATTGTCGCATGCAAATTTTTCCAGATTTTTTCGAGTTAATTTTATTTTTGTAATGCTCTGATGAATCTGGAAAACCATCCAGCAAAGTATCGTTCACATATCATAGCGGTTCAAAAGTCTGAATATTATGTTCAAAATTAGGTTTTTTAGTCGAAAATTGCTTTTTTCCTTAAAATTTACTTATTCAATTTTTGATAGAAAATGTATCTTCTTTAGATGGAAATTCAACTATTTTACTGTGAAATAATGTATTTTGATGAAAATTGGTTTTTTTATTTTGTAGAAAATTAGTCCTATTGGTAGAAAATGTAAGTATTTGGTGAAAAATTTATGTATTTTGTTAAAAATTCGTCTTTTTGGTAGGAAATCAATTTTTCTGGATAAAAATCAAACGATTTTATTTATAATTATTCTGTTTTAATTATTGATTCAAGTGTTTATATGAAAATACGTCTTTTTTGTTTAATTGCAACTGATTTTGATTCAAAATTGAAATCTTTTTTGGCTGAAAGATCAACACTTACATTTTTGTTAAAAATTCATCTTTTTAGCTTGAAAATTCAATTCCTTGGTTGAAAGTTCAACAAAATGTTTGAAAATTAATTTTTTTGTTGTTAAAATATTCATAGGTTTAGTTGAAAATTGATCTCTTTGGTTAAAAAATAAACCACTTTGTTAAAAATTCTTCTTTTTTTGGAAATCAGTTGTTTGTTTTAAATGAAAATTAAAATAATTGGTTAAAAATTTTAATAATTTGTTGAAAATTCAACTTTTTGATTAAGAGTTTACTTTCTTCTTGAAAGTTTATTTTTCTAGGTTGAAAATTCAACTCCTGATTGAAATTTGAACTAGTTGTTCAAAGATTCGTTTTTTTTTGTTGAAGATCCATAATTTATTATATTATATCATATTTTTCCAGACTAAAAATTGCACTATTTGGTTAAGAGGTCATCTTTTTTGTTGAAAATTCATACTTTCAACTGTTTTGTAGAATATTTGTTTTTTTAACATTAATTTTAATAAATGAATATTGAACTATTTCATTTCCTTGACTTATTATGGAAGATAAATGCGGTGTTTTTTCACTTCACGCGAACAATAGATTCAATATTTTAGAGCCTTAGAGGAATTTTGAAATGTAATCTTGTTTCCTCTAGTGAAAAATCAAAAAGAGTTTATAAAACCTCTAAATTTACGCAGATGACTGTGAAATTATTTTCAAAACTTTTTAAAAATAAATTCAATGAATATTTATTGAAACTGAAATTATTTTGAATTAATAAGTTAATATATCTAATTACTTTTTAACTAGAAGAGATGCTTTAATATACGGCTCTGGTCGACAGCCATTTTTAAGATTTAAAATTTCCAGCTTCAAAATGTACACCTGCCGAATATTACACAATAATTTGGCCTTCAGATTTCGTTATGTCAGTTTCATATTTGAAGTCTGTAATAAACCTAGAAAACCATTAAACAAAGTGTCGTTCAAATATCATAACGGTGGTTTAATCATGACAAATTTGTTAATATTCAGAAGTACTAAAAAAGAACCTATAAAAGCACTTGATTTGTACTTTTGCAACAAATTTAATATTTTTGTTTACAAATGCAACTGTTTAATTAAAATTTAATCCACTCCGGTTGAAAATTAATTTTTTCGTTCAAGATTCACATCTTCGAGTTAAAAATTCAACTGTTTTAATAAAATTAGAATTTTTTGAACAAAAATTCAGAAACTTAGTACAAAATTCAATAATTTCTTTGAAAGTTGAAATACTTTCTTGAAACATTTATTTCTCTAGTTGAAAATTTGGTTGAAAATTCCTTGTTTTTTATTGAAAGTTTCCCTATTTAATGTTTGGTCTAAAATTTATCTGTTCAAAATAAGAATTCAACTATTTGATTTAAAATTCATGTATTTTGATGAAAATTTGTCCTTCATGGTACAAAATGAATCCTCTTGGTTAAAAATGTAACTAATTTGTGGAAAATTTCTTTATTCTGTTTGAAATTTGTGTTTTTTATAAAAAAATTAATTTTTTTGTTGAAAATTGAACTTTCTAATTGAAAATTATTCTGATTTAATCAAGGATTCAAGTATTTGAATGAAAATTCCTCTTTTTTTTTGTTAATTTCAACTGATTTTGATTGAAATCTTTGTTGTCTGAAAGATCAACACGATCATTTTTGACATAAATTTATTTTTTAGGTTGAATATACAAATCATTGCTTGAAAGTTAAACTAAATTATTAAAAATTCATTTTTTTGTTGTTGAAGATTCAAAATTTCAGTTAAAAATTCATCTCTTTATTTCAGAACTGAACTACTTTGTTGAAAATTCATAGTTTTTGTTTAAAAATTAATTTTTTTAAATGGAAATTCAACTATTTGTTTGGAAAATTATTTAGTTGGTTAGAAATTAACATCATTATTGAAAGTTCATACTTCAGGTTAAAAATTCAACTTTCCAATTCAAATTTAAACTACTTTCTGAAAGATTTATTTCCTTTTGTTGAAGATTCATAATTTCAGTTGAAATTCTATCTCGTTGATTAAAAATTGAACTAATTTCTTGAATATTCTTTTTTTTAATAACTTTTCAACTGTAAATTTAACTATTTAGGTAAAAAGTCAAATGTTTGGTTGAAATTGAACTTTTTTATGATAACCCATATTTTCGTGCTTTTAACTGTTCTACAGAAAATTAGTTTTTTGTTTTCAAATTAGTTTTATTAAGTGAATATTTAACTATTTCATTTTTATGGTTGATTATGAACCAATCTATTCAAATTATTACATTTTACAATTACTAAAAGAAACAATAAAAAATTTGGTGTATTTCTAACATTGCTAATATTTAATGCATTCTATGATCCCTGATGAGGGGTTCTAAATTGGCCCCAAAACATGTTGGTTCCCTGGTAGTATAAAAAGGACGGAGAAAGGAAAAAGTGAGAGTTTGGTTTTTGTTTGACTTATTCTCTTCTTCTCCCTCTTTTTTCATTTGGTTATTTTTGTCTCTAACGAGCCGAAAAATGAGATAGTTTCGCATTTTGTTTTTTTAATTGTGAATCTTTTTCATGCTTATTTTGCATAAAATTATTCATGATCAAATAGATTTCTTTTCGAATCTTAATTTTATAATATTTCATTTTATTGACTTATTACTGAAGATATACGCGATTTATTTCATTTGGCGCACCTTTATATCAAATATTTTTGAATCCTGAAAGAATTTCTGAAGATGGTCTTGTTTCCTCTAGTGACAATCAAAATAAGTTTCTAGAATCTCTAAATTTACGCACATGACTATCAAATTCATTCAGATATTCCGTAGAAATAAATTTATTAAGTATCTAATGTGGCTGACGTTATTTTAATTAATTAGGTAATGACATATCATCAATTTTGGAAAACAAGAAATATTTTGCTAAACGGCTCTGGTCGGCCGCTAGTTATTAGATTTTAAAATTTCAGTTGTAAATTATGTACACGCATACTTGCCAAACATTACACAATAACTTGACTGATGAAGATTTCTTCAGATTTGTTCAAGTCAAGTTCATTTTTTGCAAGCTAGCATGATTTTAGTAACCCAATAAAATAACGTATCTTTAACTTCTTTTTATGACGGTCAATCTTTACGTAAATTCGGAAAAAATACAAATTTCTTGAGCGTGAAGTTTCTGAATCACAAATCTCGAGTCATGTTACATAAAAAAGTCATATTATTGGTTACAAATTCAAATCATTATATTGCTTAGCTTAGATATTAGCTCTCCTATTACGATAAATCATGGCATACATACATAGACCCTCTTGAGGGAAAAGCAAGCAGATAATAGAAAGCAAAAATTACTGCTTAACGTCACAAACAATTCGTACAAAGTTTCTCGTAATTAATTACGCAATACTTTATTTTCTTTCAGAATATATTTACTTATTTGTAAGCAATAGTTTCCGCTTGTACAATTACAGAATATCATTGACAGGTACCTTCAGCTAATATAGTAAAATTCACAATTTTGTACCCACAAAAATGCCACCAATAATTTTATCATAAAAAAGTAAATTCACAAATTTCGAGACAAAAGTTTTCAAAATTTTGAATAATTCATACATTTATTATAAACATCCAGAATTCAAAAAATGTCCGTAATTAAAAAACTGTTCCTAAATTTATATTGAAATAAAAATAGGGTTTCCAAAATTCATCCATGAAAACAGAATTCATACCAGTGTTAAAAAATAAACTAATGATCCCTAATGATATCCCCCAACCTCGACCAATCACAGCTATTAGGAACGTTCAATAACATCCCCTAGTAACGATTAATAAAAACACTTAGCAACAGCTAATATCGTATCATATAATCGATCAATAACAAAACTCAGCAGCAGTCAATGATAAGCCTTGAAAACGAAGAATAGAATTCCGTAGCAATGGTCAATAACAACTCTTAGTAATGGCTAATGACATCCTATATAAACAAACAATAACAACGCTTGTTTACTATCCATACAACTAACTTGAGACGAAAAACAACAACCTTCAGCAACGACCAACAACTACCCTTAGCAACGGCTGATAATATTCCCTAGCAACGGATAATAAGAACCCTTACCAAAGATCAATATAACATCCTAGCAACGGTTAATAATAACCATTAGCTGCGGACAATAGCAACCCTTAGAAACAGTGAATAACATTTTCCAGCAACGGACAATAAGAACTATTATCAACGGTCAATAACAACACTGAGCAGCGAATAAAAACATCCCTCAGACGCGAACAATAACAACCCTTGGAGACTATCGATCCTATTGTCTAGAAACGAACACTAACAACCCTTAGCAACAGTCAATAATAATCCTTAGAAATTGTCAATAACATCCTCTAGAAATGAATAATAACAACCCTTAGCACCATTCAATACAGCTGCATAGCGACAAACAATAACATCCCTTAGAAATAATCAATAACTACTCTTAGCAATGGGCAATAACAACCCTTAGCAATGGAAAATAACAACCGTTAACAACGGCCAATCGCAACTCTTAGCAACGAACAATAATAAGCCTTAGCAACGGTCAATAACAACCGTCAGCAACGGTCAATAAAAACTCTTAGCAAATATCAATACAACTCCATATCTACGGACAATAACAACCCTTCGGAATGGTCCGAAACAATCCTTATTCCCGTGGGATGAGGACGTCTCCGAAAATAGAAGGGGTTCCGAGGGATAGGTGGGATCTAATGGAGAAAGGGTAGTTCCGAGAGGTGGGTGGTATCCCGTGGAATAGGGGCAACCCGTGGGATAATTGGGTCCCAAAAGATTAGTGGGTCTAGTGTAATAGGGGGATCTCGAGGAATAGACAGGGTCCGAAGGATAAGTGAGGTCCAGGTTTATATAAGGGTTTCTGACCGGGACTAGGATACCATAAAAAGTGTCAAAATTAACTAACAGCACTTACTCCATTGTAGCAAAATTCAAAATCTTAATTTTCTTCTTACAGATTTTAGTGAGCAGCTCTTCAAATGTTTTGTTTCAAGTCCAAGAAATAAGCGCCCGAGTCCCGAAGAAAATTCCGCTTCAAGCAGGAATGGTTGTGTTCCGCCACACCGAAATAATGTTTCGCAACAACGAGGCCAAAGAAACACTATAGCATGGCGAAATGGCAGAGAAATTGAAATGAGAAGCCAAGTGGTGATTTATGATGGCCATGTACATGGAAATTTACACCGACTGCCCAGGAATGAAGGAGATCAACATCAGTTACTACATCCTGGCCTACCGCCACCACTTCAGCAACCACATCCTGGCCTACCACCACGACATCAGCCACAGCAGCAACAACATGATCTACACTCATGGGACCAGTTGTTCGATCTTTTGAGCATTTCTAGTCAAAGTGGTTCTGGTCGGAGTGATTCTGATCAGAGTGATTCTGGTCGGAGTAATTCTGGTCGGAGTAATTCTGTTCAGAGGAGTAATTCTTTCCGGAGGAGTAATTCTGGTCAAAGTAATTTTGTTCGGAGTAATTCTGTTCGGAGTGATATTGGTCGCAATAAATCTAGTTGGCGTCATGCTGAATAATCATTACATTTTCAAAGTGTGACAGCTAAATTGAAGTAGAAGTATTGTGTACGCTTTTTATATACTTGAGTACATTTATAGTGTAGTTTGTACTTCATCTATACATATAGCTATAACATCTACAGTTGAGGCATACTTGATTTATAATTCTAAGTTACTTTAACTATACTTTACGGATATACCTAATCCATTCTTTGTTTGAACTTTAGCTATTTCTTACTAGAAATACATTAATTGATCTGATGTATAGTTTTGATTTATTTTAGATGAAATATAATGTGCTTCGCCAAAAATTTTAAAATAAAGTAGCGTATGTGAAGTTTCTTGATTATCTGGCAAATGTACTGAATTGCTTGTATGTATAAATATGTAAGACTCGTCCGTTTACCACGATCTGGTTTTTCCTGGATGGGGTGTACTAATACAATGCCGTACCGACATTTGGCAATATGGACGCGCAGATAAATATGAGAGCATTTTAAATAATTTATTGAATAAACCTTTATAAAATTGACTTCGGTGACTAATTGATAATAGCCCTTCCATTTCGCTTCAAACTATCAAGCAAAATTCAGTGAGCGCAGCATAATTTTTTTTTATGAATCTATATATACTTCGCTATTTTTGACGTGAAAAATGTAACGTAAAATAAATTAAGTGTGTGAATAATTTTTTTTTTTTTTCAGAGCACTGACTTCTAATATTTGTTATATTGGTGATGGAGGTGACGTGGGCTACTTTCAAGTTTCAAATGCTGCCTTCTTATTGTTTCAATAAGGTTGAAAATTTTACTCAATCCCGGTCATTCGATAACACTTTTGATTTGCAACTCTTTTCAATTCTATAACCTTCTTTTGATACTTATATTCACAGCTCCATAAAAAAAATTCATACATTTTCATTAAGTAGTCATTAGATCTATTATCTTGTATAAATATTTATATAAAACATTATGCAATCTCAGACTTGAGTAAAATCCTCTTTTTATCAAAAGGATTAAAAACTTAAAAAACGTGGCTTCTTTCCTGGAAGTTATTATGACAAGTGGATATTTTGATATACATGTTTATTATCACGACGGACGACATTGTAATGTTCACAATGGAGTAATGTTTACCTGGGTGATTTTATTTTGAACGTTTCCACATCAAGTTGAAATGCGATTTTTATATCAATTCCAGTATACATAAGGCTGATATAACTAATGTATAGTCTTTTTGCGCTATAAATAGATCCGATATTTGAAAACCCTAAAATAATTTTAACATGTTATTTTATTTCTTTCAGTAACAATCGACAAGAGTATTAAAAAATCTCTGGATTTACGCAGGTGAATATGAAATGTTTTCAGCTACTTTTTTAATATATATTCACGAATTATGTAACAAAACTGAATTTGTTTTAATAAGTTAAGTAAAGACTGGTTATCATTCTTCAAATTTCTCTGAGTTGAGTTCATTGTTTCAAATCCTGCTAATAGCCTTTAAAAACATGAAACCACGTATCGTTGACACATTTTAATTTTGTGAAGTTTAGCAATATTCAAAACTACTACAATGCACAAACACTCTTGGTTCAACAATTTTTATAATAAAATTATATTGTACATTTAGGAAGTTTCTCTCATAGAAATAAACTGGTAATTAACATTCAACATATATTCCAAATTCCCACAATTTTAGGTGAAATTTAATGTGTTTCACAAACTATTAATAATGCGAAATAACTTATTTGACGTGTCGTAATTATTTGGAAAATGTAGTGAGTAGTTTGTAATTATAAATTTTTCCTGCATGTTGAGAACTAAATCATGTTTAGAACGTTTCCTCATATGCACGTTTTCTCTTATTCCTCTTTTTTTCCCTTTTTCAAGAATTCGTCTTCGCCCTGTTTTCAAGAACTCCCCCCTTTCCTCGTTTTTTGTTTAATGAAGAACTGAAGTAATAGAACCCAATATTATTCTTATTATTAGTTGGGTTTCGACCGTAACAGCCCCTGACGCTAGGGTTATCCCATTGCGTACCCGTGTGAGCCTCAGCGTGACCCCAAAGCCCTCTCTATAAGGAGAGGACGGCAGTCACGCTGTTGGCTGATATCTGTGACTCACTGATGCAGTAGCTGCCAGTGAGAATTAGACGTTTCCCCGCAATAGCAGGGCAGTGACAAAGGATGTGATTAGCTGTCTCATCATCCATTCCGCACAGACGATAGAGGGGACTTTCCGCAAGCCCTATCTAATGTCTTTGATATCCGAGGTTCCCATGTCCTATAAACATTTCTGTTAGGTCTTTGATCTCTTTTCTCCCGAGCATGAGCATTTCCCTTGCTCGGTTAAAGTTAAGCTTTGAGGCCTAGAGTTTTTTGACCTGTCTGCAACCAGAGACCGATTCCCACTCATTCTAAGTTCCTCAGTCAGCAAACTGTTGATTTCTTCAGTGACTGACCTACTGGAAATACCTACAACCAGCTCGGGTCCAGTAAAATTTCTTGTTGCTGCTAGTTTGGCTAGCCTATCCGATATCTCATTGCCCTTGATACCACCGTGTCCAGGGATCCATAGCAGAGTAGTTCCGTTTTCCATCGCTAATCTATTTAGTGCCTCAAAGCTCTCCCATACTAATGGCGACGTGGTCATTGTTCCCTTCAAGACCAGTATAGCAGCCCTGCTATCTGAGCAGATACGGATGTTTCTTTTGTTGTCATACTCCTTTGCCTTGTAGGCAAACTGGATTATGGCCATAATCTCAGATTGTAAAACTGTGGCGTAGGACCCAAACTCCATTGTGAACTCCATTCCATTCCTTCTACAATATACACCGGCTCATGCATTCTCCTCGTTCCTGGAGCCATCTGTGAACCAGTTGTCTCCATCACGGGGCAGGTGTACGTCACCGTTAACTTATTCCTTTTTCGTGCATAGGCTGAATCGATACTTCTTGTCGAAGAGATAGCGAGTGGCATTTTGTCCCTGGGCATGTTCAGGGTCCGCCTCCTTGCGATGTCAACTAGGATCTTCACTGCTGTCGAGATCCTACTGTCCTTGACCAAATTTAGTCTTCAAGCGGCCTTGGCAGCCACGGCCTTGATGGCGAGATGAAGAGGCTCCAGCCCTATTAGTGCCCCCAGTGCCGTCGTGAGTGACGACCTCGAGGCACCAGTGACGCTTATCAAAAGCAGTCCCCTGATCCTTTCCAGTTGAGACTTCACAGTTGACAGCCCAACCCTGCTCCACCAGACCACCGCCGCATAGGTTAGCCTTGGCCGCAAGATCGCTGTGTAGGTCCACATGAATGTCTCCAGCTTCAAGCCTCAGCTTTTCCCTATGGCTCTCCTACAGAGTCATAGAGTAGCTACTAGCTTCTTGCACTTGTTTTTCAGGTGCTCGTTCCATAACAGCTTCTTATTCAGAATTACTCCTAGGTATTTAGCTCGTTTTTCGATTTCCAGTTGTTGTGCTCCAAATTTCAGTGTACTCATGGTTCCTCACTTATACCTTCTGGTTAAAACAACTGCGTCTGTCTTACTCGAATTAACCGTTAGTCCAGTTTTCTTACACCATAAATCCTCTATCATCAGTGCTAACTGCGTTACTCCGAAGAGCGCATCCAGATGCTGGCCGCGCGCGATAACTAGTATATCGTCCGCATAGCCTATGACGTGGTGACCCTGACTCGAGAGTAGATGAAGCAGTTCATCCACTACTAGGAACCACAGCAAAGGCGATTAAACTGCTCCCTGCGGACATCCCGAATCAACGGTTCCACATAAAGTGGTATCACCCTTAGTCGTAGTGAGATTCCTGTTGGTCAACATATGGCACGTCCATTCCACGACCACAGTAGGCGCGCCATGTGTGATCATGGCCGCCTTGATCACCTCTCCAGAGGTGTTGTTAAAGGCTCCTTCGATGTGCATAAAGGTTCCAATCGCAAGTCCTTTCTACTTCAGTTGTCCTTGACAAGACCTTATCGCGGATATATCTATCCAGGAGTCTTTCCACTGTTTTTAGTAGGAAAAATGTTAGGCTAATGGGACGGAAATCCTTAGGTGAGGTATAACTGATCCTGCCTGCTTTCAGAGTAAAGATTTCTCTCGTACCCCTCCATGCTGCCAGGACATGTTCCAGCGTCAGACTAGCCCTACCAAGTCTCACCAGTGGCCCTATGATGGCCTCTCCAGCCCTCTATAAGAAGACTGGGTATATGATATCTGGTCCAGGAGATTTGTAAGGGCTGAAGGACTTCAATGCCCACCTGACCCTGGCAGGGGTGACAATCTCGTTGGGAAACTGCCGTTTTGGGCCCATTTGGGCCACAGGCGACTATGGTTGCCACTGAGGTGCCGTCCCCACTTCTCCGAACCTTGAAGAGCCCGAGAAATGTGCCTTGTTCAAGTGAGCCAAGGTGTCCACGTCCGACTCTGAGTAACCCCCGCTGGGCAATTTCAGAGTGCCTAGAATAGCATCCAGATTTCGAGAAAGCAGCCTGTCCAGTCTAGCTGCCTCAGCTTCCTTCTCGATGTCTGTGCAAAAGTTGGTCCAGCTCTCTTGCTTTGCCTTACATATTGCACCCCTGTATTCTTTCTCCATCGTTGTGAATGAGGTCCATAGTGCCTTCGTTTTGCCATAACTGGCACGCCTGAACCTCTCTCTGGTTTCCCTGCAAAGCTCTTCAAGTTTCCCATTCCACCAGTGTGTCTCCACAGCCTTTCGGACTCTTGTAGGTCGACAATTTCTTCTATAAGTAGCTTTGATGGCTTCCGTGAAAGTGTTGGCTGCCATCTCCAGCGTATCCACGTCTCGAATTGACCTGGAAACCTGTGAAAGTGCACATCTTAGCTCCGTGGAAAACTGATCCCAGTCCTTTCTTCTCAAATTTCTGACCCATTTGGGACCAGCGGGTACAATTGATTCCAACGCGAGCTCTATCTGTGAGTGATCCGAGAGAGTGGATTCTTATGAGACTCTCCACCTCTTGATGTTATCTCTAACACTACTGGTACAGAGAGTGATGTCAATGACTTCCTCCATGACCGAGTTACGGAACGTCGGGTGTTCCCCGTGTTAAAAATATCTAAATCAGTGCTGATTAGGTATTCCAGTAGGTCATTCCCTCTTGAGTTGCCGTCCGAGCTGCCCCACAAAGTATGGTGGGAGTTAGCATCGCATCTTAACAGTAGAGGAATATCCCTTACCTTGCACTATTTCACCAGAGTACATACCTCTACTGGTGGGTTACTATCGCTGTTATACGGAAAGTAAACCGATCCCAGAACTAGCCTTCCTATTTCTTTGAGATCCGTGGCTATAACCATCAGGTCTCTCAAACATAGCTCAAGCAGCGGGACAGCATTAACTCCCTTCGTCAGTATGCAGGCCCTCGGTTAGGCCGCCTTGGGGTCCCTGTAACAAAAAAGACCAGCCCCCCCCCTTAATCCCCTCATGGTATCTCGAACTAACTAAGGTTCTTGAATTAGCGAGATACCTGTGTGCCTCGCAGCCATGCCCCTCTGCAAAACTACAGAGGCACCTTTGCTGTGATGCAAGTAGTTCTGGGTAATGGTTAAACCAGGAGCAGTCATTCAGGTCTGCCCCCGAACTTCCTGTGTCTCAACAGGCTCCTCCTGTCCCTGGCCGGCAACCCTGAAGTTGTCCGGTCTTGTTGTCGAGGGCCGAAAGAGCCCTCGTCTGAGACTCAGGCATCTGCACAACTAGGAGGTTGCTGGTGCCTCCTGCTGTGTCCTCTTCCTGAGGCCTATCGTGCTTGACGATTCGCCAGGACGCTGTCTTAAGTAAAGGGTTGATACCCTCCAGCCGTTGGAATTCCTCATACGGGTCTTCCGGTTCACCCGCGAACCACGTCGTAGCTCTTACTATTTTCTGGAGCATCTCAACCCCACCCACCTTAAGCGCTGCACCTTCCCATGACTTTGTCTCGACCACTGCTTTAAGTAGCCAAGCATCAGCCGCTGGGTTGGCCGCCACGAATACAAAGACCCCTCTCCTGCAGAAGAAGGTTACGAATCTTGGCCATTGATCTGGGGACACTTTTTTGAGTGCCCTCCAAGTGGCCTTCCTGAAGAGCTCATACTGCTCCGTAGTGAGCATTGTGTGCGGATATTTGCAATCAGCCACCACCATCGTCACGGGGTTAGTCCTCTGAGCGGCCGTCAGTCCAGCTCCCGAAGACTCTCTGTTCGTCGGCTGCTGGGCCGCTTTGTACCTCTTCATAGCCCTGGCCACCCCCAGTGTGGTGTCCTCTGAGCCCCTACCTCCCTTCTGGGCCTCAGTGCTTGATGTCGGCCCTGTAACTGCTGACGTCCCAGTTCTTGCAGCTGCTCTGCTGGCCTGCTGCGCTTGCCTCTTCAGTCTACTTTTCAGGGAACCCTGCATGCAGGGTTAAGACTGAATACTCGGGGTGGTCGTCCGGTGTCTTCGAGAGGCCGTTAGGACACCTTCGTAACCACTACGTGCCAAAGTGCCACGAGCATGATCACTCTACGCTCATGGCTTAGAGGGGGTGGTCACATTGAGTGAGACGCTCAATTTTCAAATATCCGCTTGCAGACCACCATAACAAACGAGGGCTGTTTCTTGGTCGCTATGCGGGCCGCAGGTCATTCCT
>JAABKJ010005148.1:0-23419 GCA_011634705.1 Andricus grossulariae
ATTTCAATGGTAATTACAAAATTTGACCAATCTTGATTTAAGGAGGCAATAAATGATAAGAGGGCCATATTGAGAATTTTTTAACGTGACCTACTCTGTTTTCATTTTTGAAATATTGACTTCTGATTGTTTGCACAAGTTTAAGAAAAAAACACTTTTTTACTCTCTTTAAATTATGATGGATCAATGGGCTATACATCAATTATTATGCATATTAGGGTCCTCATGCGCTATTTTTCAACAGAGCGCTTTTTTGATTTTCAACAATCTTTCTCTGTGGTAAATTTGTCTAATTTTTTATAGAAAATTTTAATTATTTCCCTAAAGACGTTAATTAGAATTGTACAGGTTTTTTCTTACGATTAAAATATTTATTACCTCTCTTAATCGAAATTACTAAAAATTAACCAATTGCGAGTGAAATTTGATAGATTTGATCAGCCAAAAGTGGGCCGCTAAAGATTTGTAAAAAGCTACTAATACGATTTGTCAAGATATTTCCTGATTAAAAAGTGAAAAAAAACTAATTACTTAGTAAAAATATAAACTTATATAGGACTATATATATAGTAATGGAAAAAAGGTTATAAAAAGGGAAAAAGTGAAAAATAGAAAAAGGTTATAAAATAACGTGATGGTGTAACATTTTCAACTCTATTGAAACAATAAGAAGCCCCCATTTGGAAATTATAAACGTGAATAAGCCTCTTTCCATTTTCAACATATTTCCTTTTGACTGTTATATGTTGAAATTTTTTTAAAGAACATTGTAGAGGATAAATAGGCTATACATTAATTATGCATATTCAGGGTCCTCATGCGCTATTTTTCAACAGAAGTTTGTTTCCGCTTTTCCAACTTTTTTACGGTTGTTTACTAGGTTTCCATAGAAAATTGTAATTATCACTCAGAGAAAAAGTTGTCTAGAAAAAAAAGAATCGTCCTCTTGCCTGTTTTGTTTTAAAGACTCAAATCTCTTTTTTCAAAAAACAGAGTTTTTTGACTGCAAGATTAGGTAGAGTTTGTCGCAAAATGATAATCTTTGCTGCAAAAAGATTCTTGTTGGGACAACTGAAATTCTTTTTAACCTTAAATTTATGGGAAAATTGTATTTGTGTCAAGAAGCATCTTTCTGACACAACAGGACATTTCTGCAAGTGATTCCAGGGATTGCAGATTTTCAACAAATATATTGTTCAAGAGGCTGTAAATAAATAATGGCTCATCGTTAAAAAAAATTTCGCTGAAGTAAAATCTTTTATCTTGTGTCAAACAATGATAACATTTTTTTTAAATCGATTCTTGTCATTAAAGGTTTTCATTCATGATGGTTGTTATGAACAATGAAAAAAGGGACATTAAGAAGAATAAAACTTGTTATTAGTGGAAGGTATAGGTTTTGCAAGCAATTATATTTCCAATCGGCAATATTAAAAATTAAAAAATAAAAAGAATAATTTCATAAATTAAAGTAACTTTGTAATATAATTGTATTTAGGTTTAAAAACCTTTCGAAAAAGGCACGCAATCGTACCGAAACGTACGTAAAGGGCGGAGAAAGGAGTTTTTCAATTATTGAATTCTGACTTGAAAAATGCTTTTGGCCTAGTTTTTATTTAATTTTACCTCAACCGTAAGATATGAAAAATTTACAATTTTGCAATGGTACTAAATATCTAACCAATGGAACACACTTAGTGCTTTTTCTGGATTTATTTTCTCTTTTGACCTCAAACGAACGACTTAAATGGAGAAATAAAATGGAATAATCATGAAATTAACCAAATCATAACTAAGTTTTAACTTATTTGAAAAGTTATCAAAATCGCACTGTTCAATTTTGAGAATCAAAACTTACCTCATAAGATTCATTGTCGATCAGAATTTTCAGAATTTATGCCCTTTTCCAATTATCGATGCTGAAATATTAATAATTACATTTTGAAATTCGTCACTTCGGATGTTTAGTTTATTTACGGAGATGAATATGTTTTAGGAAAAATATTGTTATTTTGAGGTTTGGTTAAATGATCGCAGAAAGCAAACATGCGGGGCACGTTACACACACGGAATGCGAGGCACGCCGTTCCTGCAGGTTGCGAAGCATATGCGCCGCACTGTGTAAGGAGTACGCACGTGCGAGGCATATGAGTCGCATTTCGTGATAGGCACGATATGCGGCGCATGTGCATCGCATCTCGTGAAAGGCATTATTTATAACATGAATACATGAATAAGAAGCGTAGTTTTCAATTATGATTATTACATTACTATAATTTCAACTATAATTATTGTAAAAATGTTTTATTTATAAAAGTTGAAACATTCCCAATTTTATCGTAAGCATATATTAGGAAATTTGAATGAAAAACATTATTGAATACACTTGTAAAATTCCTTAATGTGCAATGCATTTTATTTCTTCGAAAACGATAAATCAATAGTATGATCCTTTACTCGCTCGGTGTATGATTAACAAGAGAATGGTTTGGTTATTCTGTAACTTTTGAAAAAGAAGAAAATAACTTCTAACTTTTTAATGTTTTTTTCTATTATCTTTGGTTCTTCTTTTGAGCATTCAGTATAACCACATAAAAATATTTGAAAAAAGTCTTACATCAAGTAACATTCTTACAGCAGAGTAATTACACAAAAAAGTTCAAAACCATAACAAAACTATAAAAGAATAAAATGTGAAAGAAAATAGTTGAAAAATATTTCTAAAAATGCTTATACCGAGTGAAGAATTTTTTGAAATATTTTTTATGGTCATCCCGAAAGTTAAAAAGAACGAAAAAAACTTGAAAAAGTTAAGAAGTGAAATATGCTATTAAAACTTGATCCACCGTAAAAAATTCCAATCAGCCAGAAATTTTCGTTTTGTATTCACATAATATTTCAAAATTTTTCAATTTGAATTGAAATTTTTCAAAAAGATGAAACTGTTGGAATAATTTCAACATTAAATACTTGCATGAAGTTTAAAATCAAATTTTAAATCAATTTTCAGAAAATTTCTGAATGAATTTAAAAAATGTGTCTTTTATTTTCAATGGACTTGTATGTAATTTTACTATTCTCAAGTGAAATGAAAAAAGCTGTATTTAAAAACCGCGCGCTGTCGTTGAATGATACATATATGGCGCAGCAGCCTTCGCCGATCCGACGGAAATGCCCGACGCGCCACGAGTGTCTTCGTAACTTCTATGGCGACTTCTCGTTCCGCGGTCTCGTCTCCTTTTACATAATTTCCCATGTTTTCCCGAGTTTTCTCAACAATTTTCATTTTTTCGGTGCTGGGACTTCAGTCCCTCGATGTGTATGCGTGCTGTTGTATTCTACCTTATACTCTTTGCTGCAGAGAATGCACGATTGTTTGTATGAGGCTTGAAACATAATATATTTTTCGAATGCGTTAATTTAGAAAATAATTTTTTTCTAATCAATAAAAATTACGTTCAAATGGATGACCTGCTTTTTATTTAACGATCTACATTTAAATATTGTATATATATATATATATATATCCGCAAGAACCCGCAACGTGTGCTCGCACTATGCCCGCACGACGCGCGATGCACTTGTCACGTATATGAGGACGGATCTGCGTCATCGCTTGCGTGCAAGCCGTGCGACATAATCCGCATGCGTGCGTCACAATATACGCGTATATTGCTATCTAGGATGTATTGACAACTAAGTTGAAATGGGTTATTACGATTCAACTGTAAAAACTTTGAAATTAAATTGAATTCTGAAAATTACGACGAGAAATTAACCTCATAAGGTAAGTTTTAATTTTAAAAATTCACTCATGCTATTTTAATAACATTCATAATCATTGTAGTTAAGGTTAAAATTTTATTAAAATGAGGCCGCAAACGACTTCGGCGAAATAAAATGAAATGGTCCTATTTATCTCTTATTCACTTTGAAATGCATTATAATAATTACTTATTCATTACCTCTATATGTACATGTTATTAAATATTTCACCTCGTTTTCGATAGAGGAGGGTGGGGGGTGTTTCCCAGCAAGGTTGCAGTTCTAAATTTTTCATATTTTAGGCTCTGGATACAAGAGGTAAATTATTGTTATAAAAGTATTAATCGTATTTTCTATAGCGTTCATTTATGTATGTATATATGTATATTTATTGCCTCTAAGAATACAAGATTTTTTAGCAAGGGAAGGCCACTGTTACAAAAATTGATGAAATTGAGATAAATATCAAAATGAAAGAAATGTCACAATATCGTATGTACAATAGGTTTTTAGGTCATACTGGTTGAGTTCCGGCAGTGTCCTATTCGAATAGAGAGAAAGCTTCAATTTTTAAACATGTGCTTATAAAGTTGTTTATCAAGCGAAGCATTCCAGGGTTTATATTTCTAATGGGCGAGTGGATTGTACATTTGGCGAGGATGTGTAGGAGATCTTTATTTTCTTTTAGATTACATAACTGGCAAGTCTGTTGTGAATCGATTACACGGTCGATCCTACAGATGGAAAAAATCACGGTATCTATCAGCTATGGTATCGATTTGAGTTATAAGATTGGGACTATTGAGATACATGAGATTGTGACTGATGCCCGCTCGCTCCAAACATCTAATCAGTTGACCTAGCCAGTTATATTAACCACTTTTGCTGTTTGCGGTTTCAGCTAGTTTAAGCATACAAAGTTGAGGATAGCGCGAGTCTTCCATATCGAGAGTCTTTGCCGCCCAATTCAGCGCTATTCTTAATATTTGGTATGGCACATAGGGTAGACCTAGTTCTAATCTGATAACGAGGTCAAGCGTATTTCTGGGTAGGCGCAACAGATTTTTGAAAAAAACGGGCTTGTGCTTTTTCTAAGTCATCTAGATAATTTATTCCGATAACGTGGTCCGCTCGCAATAAGGAACTCTTTATAATAGAGTCATGAATTTTGATATTGGAAGGCCACACTGAATAAGAATACTGAACGCCGAGGCTGAGCTGAGTTGACTCTGCTAACTGCTGCATGTGCAGCAAAGTTGAAAGCACCTGTACTAGAAAAAATTGTACCAAAGTATTCAAAACAAGAAACAAGCTCCAAAGATTTACCATCATATTTCAGATCTAGGAGTTTTGCGCTGATCCGACCATTCTTGAATATTGTGTATTTAGTTTCGTTAATATTAACCGTGAGTTTGTTTACATTACAATACTCCTGAAAAGCATTGAGTTTTCTCATAGCATCTATTTTAGATTATGCAAAAATAATTAAATCAACGGCGTAAATCAGTACAATAATGTACAATAATGAAGTTAAGAGGCGAAACATGATTGGGCTCAAAATCTCTTCCTGTAGAACTCTCTCAGTGATCGGCAATTCCTCCGAGAACTCGCTCGCCACTTTAATGCACGTTGAGACTCTCTCATACAGACTTTTTAGAATTCTAATTATTTTTTAGCTGACCCCAATAACGAATAGTTTTAGCCAGATGTGAGAGTGAACCGATGGAAAAGCCCTTGAAAAATTTACCACAATGGCATAGATATGTCTATTCTTTTTTTGTAAGTAAATTTGGGAAACAGATGCCAAGGTGAAAATATTATCCATACAGCTTCTACCTCGGCGAAAACGTGCTTGGGCTTCCGGAATAATGCGACACAACGACTTCCATTTTTCCAATATAGTCAACAGAATTTGCGTAAAAATTTTAGGAAGTGAGCTTAGAAGGGCAATAGGTCTGTAGTTATTGGGATTGGCTGGGTCTTGTTTTTTATGTCTCATGTGCGTTGAACATTTTGTCCATTCGAGCAGTATATATTCATTCTCAAGTATTTTATCAAAAAATGTTTCGAGATAAAAAAGCCAATTGTGCGGCAAGTTTTCGTAAAAATTATTTGAGATTGGATTGGGCCCCGGAGCCTTATTTAATTCACTTTTGTTAATTGAGAAAAAGATGTAGTTTGCTGTATTTCTGCTATCCAATAATGGATGTCCCACATATATGGGAAATGACAGTGACAGACGTCCGAAAGGAAGTGTTAGATGGAAGGAGTTTTCCCAAGCTTTGGTAGTAAGGATTGTAGATTTTATTTTTAAGCCTCTGAATCTATTATCAGTATCCTAAAATGTTTTGCTATCGTTGACATGCTCAAGGCTCACCAGAATATTGGATTCAGAACTCGTTTCTTTCTTAGCTATCAGTGCTTGGTACGATTTTTTAGCTTTGACATAAAACAACTTAGCCTCATCCGAGAAATTAGCCCTCCTGACTTCTTTCAACGCATTAGAAAGATATGATTAGCGACAGTCAGAATCAAACCAAGGTTTGCCATGGTAAAATTTTTCAGTAACATTTTTCCTCACTGACCACATATCTGCTTTTTGGGCGCTGTCTATAATAGCCTCGGTAAGGTTTGAATTAGGATAATCTATGGCTTATTTCTCAAAATCAATCTCTGGTCTGTGAGAAAAGTATAATTCGTTCGAGAAGATTTCCCGTTTGTCGTCCGTCCATCTCAAAAACTAAGACCGCGAAATGATTCGAGGTATGTGTGGATTGATCCACCTACAAGTTGTCAAGTATACCTAATGCCTCAGGGTTGCACCAAAACAAGTCATTGTCACTTTTACCCCCTGCATCAACAAACGTGAAGTGGGCTGGATTTTCACTCCGCGATCTATCATTTGAAAGATGAAACTCATTCACCTCCATCAGTTCTACCAATTCCAGCCCCCTTCTGTTGTGCGAAACTTCGTGACTCTCCCGGTGCATTGACAAATTTGTGTGAGAAAACATATCAGGTGGACCCTGGCTCAATCCTCCCACCCTAAGTCGAAATCGCCATATAAAGTGATAGGAACGTTGTTGTATTTCTCTGGCAGAGCGCATAAGGTTTCCTCGAAAAGTTGTAGGATTGCTGCTGTATCTACCGTCGGGTTAAAATAGCAGATTCCTACAATAAAATTAATTTTATTTGCGCTATAAATTCAAACCAAAATTCAACACTCTGATTTATCTATGAGCTCCCTATTATAATAAAGTTTATTTGTGAAAAGGGCTAGGCCGCCACGGTCTCTACCTGTTGATTTTTCTTTTCGGACGTTAGACAAGGAATGATTATATTTATTATTCGCGTACAAGTTTTTGGAAATTTGAGCGATCCAGGTCTCAACGATTCTTATAATATCAAACTTATCATGATTATTACAGGAGTTTAAAAATCTTACGTAACCCTGATAGTTCCAGAAGAAGAAGTTTGTAGTATTGTTGTCTCGCCCTGATGTATTTCGCCTATTCAGCCATTTATATTTTTCTTCTTCGTCTCCTGGTTGATGATAGTCAATTGTAAAAATTTCCGTTCGTAAGATTTCCCGCCTGCTCTTTGATAATGGCTGGTGGGGATTCCGAGGCCTTGCGCTTCACCTTTACCTGTATGCTGCTTGCATCCCTCATTTTCCCTTTTTCAGATGGTTCCGCCTATTTCCCAGATAATTTGGCATTCTGGATTGCAGACTCCAACGCTGACAGATCCTTGGACTTGATTTTTTTTTCCGTCTATATATATTATATTATAGCTTAAGGAAGCTTTCAGGTCACGATTTTTAGCCTCTTTAAGGTATGGAAGCAGAGTCAGATTTTTCTTCCCATCCGTCTAACAAATTCGACCTGGTCTGAGCGTATTTCAATATTAAGATGCTGCTCGGAAATACCACATATTGACTGCACCAGGTTCACGTCGTCTTCCTTAAGAAAACCGAAAATAATCAAGTTGTTGCTTCTTAACGTTCTGTCCATTGCCTCGATTCTCCGTTCTTGTTACGTAATAATCGACCTCAGTTTTTCTTGCTCGACTTTAGGCTCTTGATTTTCAAGCGTAAGATGGTCAATTTTGATGTGAAAAGCTGGAAGTGAGGACTCCAGATTTTACATTTTTTGCATGAAAAGTTCAAATTTATCCTTAGAAATTTTGACAGCCATTGTATCGAGTAACTGAAATGACACAGAGATCGCAACACTAAAACAGTGTACACCCGACACAACGACATTTGAGATCATTGGCAGTTTGAACAACAACAGATTTTTGCTTAAAATTGATTGGGGTAATGGTTTCAACACTCGCAAACCACTTGAAACGAGAAAAATCGTGACAATCAATTACTTTGAAAGCACTTTATAGATTACACTGTACGAACTCAGCTCGTAAACAACCAAAATTTTGATGATTGATGATAATTTTTATGATAAAGGAGAAATATTTTTCCATGTAGCATATAATTGTACTTAGAATTAGTAATTTCTATAAGAAAATAGTAATACTTTAAATACTTTGATTCCTTAAATTTAGATGTGCATAGTATTTATTTTTTACATATAATTTGCTTATATAATTTTTTATATAATTTGTTCAGAAAATTAACAAATAGTATCTGGAGCAAGTATCACCAAGTTTTATCAAAATTGTCAGACCCCCTATAACTCTGATATTCAGGGAATTGATTGACAATCTAAATAGTTTGTTGAAAGTAGTCTCATTCTCAGCACTGAAATCATTTTAAATTAGTATAAGAATGCTAATTATAATGAAGAATTTTCATAATTTCAAAATGTATAAACAACTTATAAAGTCATCAATATTTTTTCAACCTATAAGGTTCCATGGGCAGACCAAATTGACATGATAAAAAAGTTAACATTAGGATGAAAAAATTACATTGACAGATAATTTTTCATGAAAAAAATTAAAATTTCCGATCAATTAAGCAATTTCAGTTGAAACGATTTGTTTAAAAATGTCAGTTACGAAAAAACTAATTGCACCATTTGATTCTACGGAGAAAGTTACATGCAGTTCGAATAGACTGAGCAATTTTGTCTCAGCTCTATTTGTTATGTGGTATGAATGAACCATTACATGTTGCTTATAGATTTTCGAATTGTGATAATTTTTATTTGCTAATACTATTCCAATAATAAATTACAAATATTTGAAAATAAAATATTTTTGTATACAACACACTGATATATTGAATAATTTCTTTCTATGAATTTTTTAGAACACTTAACTTGTACATTAAATTAATAAGTTATGATCGTTAAGTATATGTGCGTTAATCCTAATGAATAGCGAGTTTATTCAGGTAACTTTCTCTTAGATAAAAAATCATATTCGTAAAATTGCTTATTTTGTCACTATATTTGTTATATATTTTTCGCAGGCAAAAATAAAATTGAAAAATGAACGAGTTTTGGGATCTTAAAAAACTAATTCTCAGGATTAAAAAAAAAACTTTAAAATCCCTCAAGCAATATAGCATGTAGAGGTTTATGAACAGTACATTCCTCATTTTAATCACTGTGCGGTATTGTAATTTTCATTCTAAAATATTTTCGTGAAGAAATAAAAATGAAGTTTTTTTATATGTTTCTGAAGAAGTTTAGTTGGGGCATTGACGAATGATTGAAGCCTCGATAACCATAAGACATTGGCTTTTTACTGTATTTACTATTTACATGTAAGATTGGAATGCCTCTTCGAAACAAAAACAATATATTATATAGTTTTACATTTTATTAATTTAATGAATAGTGTAGACGATTGTTTTCCACACAATTGTTTATATACAGTACACTAAAACTCTTCATGATTGTGCGGCGGGAACCTACTGGATATTCGTTAATTTCTTTTCGATTCAATTCGGTAATCATGTGGCTTTTCATATTTATTTTCACACGTCTTATCCTACGATGCACATATTTATACACTGCAGCTAGAACATTATAAGTCTTCAATATGGCAAAGACGTCACCATCGGATTTTAATAATACAATTTCTTCTTCGGTTGGAACAGGCCTATATTTATTAGGTCCTGTTTTTATTTTGATTCATTCATCGCCAGCAAAAGTGTATCTTTTAAGTTCGAATGTCACGTGCATATTCAAATAGGGTATAAGTCGAATAAATCTAAGGTTTTCAAGTCCACATCCATTTCCGTCAGGAGAAGGAAGCCTCGTATGTGGAGCTATAGACCTGGAAGGAGGATGAGCCCATGCAGGAGGAGACCTGGACCTGGCACGTAGAGGAGGATCGGCAGGAGAAAGAGATCTCTCAGGTAAATGGTTTATTTTAGAATTAGAAAAAGAAGAGTCTGTACGAGAAACACCAGGAATAGAGTCGCCATTAGGTAAGCACTCAAAATGTGAACTTAATTCTTCAACAAGAAGCAGATGATCAAAATTTTTTAAGTACGTTGGTATTTCCACCAGTCTTGAGATTTAAAAAATTTTAAAGGGCTTCTAGAGAAATTCAGCGAGTACAAATAAAATTTATTGTATCAGATTTTATTTTCAAGGGATTTGAGATAACTTCTACTGATTTCTAACTATTTCAAGGATTGCAAAGGAATTGAAAAGAACATAATAGATTTTAGAGGAAACAAAAATATTTTCAAAGGTATCAAAGGATTTCAATAACATTTTAAGCGAATTAGAAACGTATTAAGGAAATTGACAGATTTCCGATGTGTAAAGTTCATTTGTGCAGAAATATTATTTTTGTGTGATTTCATATGAGATTATGAGTGGTGCAAAATAAATAATTCCTTTGTAGTTTGTCTACTTTTCACATTAATTCTTTCAATAATTTTGTATTACTTATCCCTATGCTAATCATCATGTTATATTTTTTTCCACGGACAGTTTGCTATTTGGCATGGAAAGTCGGTGGTTTCGAAAAATTTGACCAATTGTAGAAAATGAGATTTTCGAAAACAAAAAATTTCTAACAGTCTAAAATATATTTTTTAATCAAAAGTAACCTACAGAGTATGAATATTTATAACTAAGATAATTAGAGTGGATTCAGATTTGACACATCTGTTTTAGGTCTGAATAAGAACGAGTTTTTTAACCAGCCATTTTAGACCAACAGTTCTGTTTTTAGCTAAAAAAATGCATTTACATAAATAAAAAATTTGGTTTTCCAGAAAAACTATACGACATATGAAAAAAAATTTCAAGAGAAAACTTTGTCATCCCGAAGACTGTGATAACGCTTTTAAAAAAATAAGAAATTCCATTTCAAAGGAAAAGCTATGCGAGATGCGAAAAACATATTTGAAAAAAGAACTGTTCATCTCAAAGAGATGTAGAAATCAAATTCAGACAATTTTTTTATTAGATGTATAGTTTCTGTATTAATCGCTATAGCTCTTTTCAAATAATAACAAATTTCGTTTTCTGGATGAACTATGCGACGTATGCAAAAAAATTCGAATAATAAATTTTTGCATTTCAGAAGACATATACCATGGCGCCTACCTTTTTCTAAAAGAACTCACGGTTTTTATGTTAAATCTTGAAACTGCTATTAAAAAATTGCAAATTCACATTTTCAGCCAAATTATCTGAAATATGAAAAAAGTATACGGAAGAAAGTAGAACTTTGAAGAGACCTACAAAGTTGCTTTCAAATATTTTTGGACAGGTCTCAGGAGAAGTTGAGAGATTCCAGAACATTTCAGGTGAAAATTGTACCCTTTCGAAAGGCCTACAAAGTCTTTTCAATCATTGTTTGATACAACTTGCCTGCTTAAAATTACTCACATTGGAAATAATATTGATTTTCCGAAATATATACGAAATCACCTTTTTAGATACAAAAATATTATAATAAATAGAATAGTAATTACTGCATACATAATACATATTATCAGATAATTCAATAAATGACAATTCTCATTATATGAAAAATGAACAATGAATTAATGACTACAATACTATATATTTCACTCGTAAAAAAAGCACTTTTAATTATTCTTCCTCACTGAATAGTATAACGATAATAATATTGGTTTCATTCAATTTAGTGTTTTTTGTAAATTAGAGCTTATAACCGTGCTAAAACTATCTATAAATCATTTTCAGTGGGTAAGGATGAATAGAACACATTTTTTATTACATTATGAACAAATTGAAAAAGAAATGGTATTCTAAGAAATTGCCTTATTCACAGTTTGAATATTTTTCCATGAATAGGCTCAATCAGTTCAACAGAATCACGAAGAATGTCATTCCAAATCACATATCTAAGATACTTAGAAATTTTTTCAAGGATGAATTATTATTCGAACAATTTTCATAACGACGTGGATACCAGGACAAACTGAATTTTGACAGTGATGAAAATTTTGTTTTCTGACAGATTATCATTTTTTAAGAAATTAAAATGATTTCGCTATTCTTCCAGAGGTTCCTTCGATTCTTCTAACTTTTGGCTTGAAAACTGCCTGATGATTAATTTTATTAATTTTCATCAAAAATACATTTGACGTGTTTTTATGAAAGCTATTAATGGGTACGAGGTGAATAATTTGATAATCGGCTCGGCTGGGGCATCAAAGCATTTTTCTCGCGTACTCAGAATAAATTTATGGAAGTGGTGACAAATATCAAAACGACTGCTTTTAGACAAAAATAGTATAATTTATTGTTTCAAGGTTATAACGTAATTAAAACGTATGACGTTTTGGAATATGTAATAGTTTCCTCATCAGATTAAAATTGACGTAAGATATGAATAAAAATGAATATCAATAATAATAAATAAATTAGCTTAACAAGACAATAGAAGCTCTGAAAAAATAAAAATTTGCTCACCATTAAAATCAAGTTAAAAAGGTTCAACCTGAGTTGAAAAACAAAGATAAATAGGGATTCTTGTGGTTGCTGGTCATATGCAAAAATATAACAAAATTAAATTTTTAACCCATCATGTGGAAATTTGTTAAAATTAGTCAATAAAAACTGTTATTTTTATGTAAGTATAATCTTATCAACCACAAGAACTCCATCGCAGTAATACCAATACTAACAATCCTTATAAATAGAAGTGCGCAGTCTCAAAAATTCAAGAGCGTACATATCACATATCGGATGGAAATACAAATAAAATTGAAATAATAAATATTATTGAACTAAATTTTCTGGTACGAAAATTCAAAAGACCATTGTAAAATATAATTAGATCAATAAGGAATTTACAATAGTAAGAAACAGTAATGTCATAAATAAACTAGCATGATAGATCAATAATAATCATATAAGATTCGTTGAAAGTATTCAAATCCGAAATAAGATTCATGCTTTTGTATCCTCCTTTCTTAATGAAAACCATTTCAGAAAAACAACGTTTGTAATAATTAGCACACATTATGAGAGTTACACATTAAACATAAAATTTGATATTGATATTATATTTTGATTTGAAACAGAGGGACGAAATCGTGTTAAAAGGAAGCAGCGCTGGCGGGAATCAAACAGGGGTATCCGGGCAGCAGAGGGAAGACTTTTTCCTTTGATAAAACAAATTATGAGATTTAGTGAATTGATGATCCTCATGAACTTCAGCGCATACCACACCATTCGGCACTGAATTTCCTATTTTAAATTGTAATTTTTGTAAAGCACTTCATTCAAGTGTTTCTCTTTTCATTGCACCTTCCTATTGGGAACGATAATTTTTCTAACCTATTGTTCAACTAATGTTGTACAAACTGCTAGTTATTTCAACTACGGTTTTATTATTTAACTTGTGAATATTGCTTTTTCCTAACTTCTATTTGCTATAAAAAATATTAGTCTGACCAACTCTTAATGTCAACTATTAAGTTTGGAGTATATTTATAATTGATATGTAAAAAGTATTTCTTTGTATCGCTGTGGTAATTGATACTATTTTTGTCGACTATATTCTAAATTGCCTTGGAACTCTTGTAAAAATAAATATTTAAATGTCAAATTTTGCAACGAACATAGTTTCTTTATCCACCCGCTTACGATTTTAATTATACCACACAACATATAGGGTGGAGAAAAAGATTGTTTAATAATAAATCGACTGTATGTAATTTTTGCGGTGGAATCGATAGGTGCTATCAGCTTTTTCGTAACTCACATTTTAAAACGAAATGCTTGCACTTAAATAATTTAAGCGTTTCAAAATTTGAATTCATCTTCATGAAAAAATTTCTATCAATTAAATGCTTATATCACTATTCTAACTTTTCTGCTATGCCCATTGGTTTGCTAATGAAACTAAATAGGTTACAGAATTGTTTATAAAACTATAAGTTGTATATAGATTTTCAAATTATGTCAATTCTTTGTTACTGATACCATCCTAATAATAAATAAAAGAGTTTTTTGAACAGACATTTTTTTTTACAACAAACTGATATACTGAATAATTTTTCAAATAAATTATTTGGAACAATTAATATGTACACTCAATTATTCACGCATGATAGTTCAGTATATGTGTAGCAATCCTAATCTATAGCGAGTTTATTTAAGTAATGTTTTATTGAATAAAAAATCGTATTCGTGAAATTCTTTATTTTTCCACTGTATTTGTTTATATATTGTTGCGCCCAAAATGAAATTGGAAAATGGAAGAATTTAAGGATCTAAACAATATAATTTTGGGATTTCCTGATTAAAAAATCGCGCTATATTGTAATGAGGTGATGGATGCAATAACTCGTTAGGCGCTAAAAAACGCGTACAAGTATTGCTCACGTGGGGAAATCGATCAATAAAAAAAAGTGGTAAAAATGTAAAACAAAATATACCTTCGTGATCATCTTGACGTGGCCGACAATTTTTTCTCATCAAAGTTTGTCTTTTCACAATTATTACTCAAGATAAACAATAAAAAATTACCAATATTTTCGATCGAAAATCGATGTTTTATAAAACACAACTCGCGATTATTCTTCCGTTTATTGATAAAAATGCTTGAAATTTCCATGGTGTATTCTTAATACATAACATAAAGC
The DNA here is from genome assembly GCA_011634705.1 of Andricus grossulariae. Lineage (NCBI taxonomy): Eukaryota > Metazoa > Arthropoda > Insecta > Hymenoptera > Cynipidae > Andricus > Andricus grossulariae. The sequence goes on from JAABKJ010005148.1 coordinate 14,819, forward strand.
TTGATAGGTAAAGTTTGTCAGCCGCGTCAAGATAAATACGAAGGTATATTTTTTACGATTCAACCACTTTTTTTTCATTGATAGATGTTCCCGAAAAATGCTTGCCACGGCATTAACGGAAGATTGAAGCCTCAAGATCCTCAAGACATTGACTTTTTAATGTAAATACTAGTTACATGCAAGATTTTGATTCGACTTCGGATTAGTTATGATATATTTTATAGTTTTACAATTACTTAATTGAACGATTAGTGTAAATCATTGTTTACATGCGAGCTTATATCCTGTATTCTAAAATGCTTTACGATTAAGCGGCGGGTACCTACTGGAATATCATTCACTTCTTCTTGCTCCAGTTCGGTAATTGTGTGGTTTTCTATGTTTATTTTTACACGTTTTTTCCTGTGACCAAAATATTTATAAATTCCAGCCAGAACATTATAAGTCTCCAATATGGCATATATGTCACCATTTGATGTTGATATTACAATTTGTTCTCCGGTTGGCACAGGCTCATACAAAGAAACTCCTGTTTTTATTATTTTAATCGATTTATCGACAGGAAAAGTGTATCTTCGAAGTTCGAATGTCAGGTGCGAATTAAAATTAGGTATAAGCCGAATGAATGTAAGTTGTTCAAGTCCGCATCCATTTCCGTCAGGAGAAGGAAGCTTTCTAGGTGGAAATATAGACCTGGAAAAAGGATGAGCCCGTGCAGGAGGACACCTGGACCTAGCACGAAGAGGAGGTTCAGCAGGAGAAAGAGGCCTCTCGGGCAAACTATTTCTTTCAGAAGAAGAAGAAGGTGGTCCGCCGCGAGGAACACCAGGAATAGGATCGCCATTAGGTAAACACTCAAACGACGAACTTAGCTCTGCAACAAGGAAGAGAGGATTACATTTTCGCGAGTATATTGGTATTTTCATCAGTCCTGATATTTTACAAATTTCAAAGTTTTTACATAGAACTTTAGGGAGTGAATTAAATATAGTTCATCAGATTTTATCTTCAAGGGATTTTTGTTGTTTTCTACAGATTTCAAAGTATTTTAAAGATTTTACAGTTTGCAAAAAAATTTGAAAGGACATGAAAGGTTCTAAAGAACCTCCGTAGATTAAAAAAACTTTAATGAATAGAAAATATTTTCAAATGTATCATAGGATTTCAATGAAATTTAAAGGAAATTTAGAAGATATCAAGGGAATTACAAAATTTGTTGTGCGTAAAGTTTATTTGTGCGGTATCACTATTTTAAAGAACAATAGACCCATGGCTTTTTTAAACACCAGCTATAAGCTTTTCACTGGCATCCTCAAAGATAGGATATCAACATCTTAATTAACGACTCGATCCGGTCCGATACATTACTGCATCTCCCTCTTGCACAATCCATCGAAGTCATTATCCCAGATCTTCCATACCTCGAATATACCACCCTCGATATAAAGGGGGCAGACGTTTGCTGAGCTTGAAGTATCTTTATCGAAAAACGGTTCTGTCTACAGCCTGTTCAGTTGTTTATAGCACAGATTATCTTATGCGGCTCGTGAGTACATCAGCATGAAGTCGTCAGTGCTGCGGTGTTTCCATACTGTGCCAAAGATAGGCCCGCATAGAAGCTTGGTCTCCCATTTGATAACAGCGACACTACACATGGCCTAGCATCACTAACACCTTTGGTGCTCAAAAATCGTGTACAAGAAGCAGAAAATTCGCTTTCACTGAAAGAGCAAACCCATTAACGGTAAATTCTACGGCATTATATGTAGACAAGTGCTATCAACGGGATTGTCCAACATGTCTGTCAAGTCTGCTGAATTGAGATTGGGGACTAATGTTTTCCTTTTTGCCAGCCAAGATAGAGTTATGGACACCTTTGTTTACCGCCAGCGCATAATGAATGTATCTGCAGGCCAAAAAAATTTGCCGAGTATGGTGTTGATGTAACGCACGTATTGCATACACCTAGGGGAAACTGGAGTTCATTGTGCAGAATGACCAATGTGAGATCATGAGCCAGCATGACGTCGATAGGTGCAAATGTTAGCCGTCAGGAAGGTTAGTACATCGTACTGCTACTGCATACGACTTTTTGGAGAAAATCGCGGAAACGTGAAGGTAAGTTATAAAGGTCTGCATAGTAACTTTTCAAGTGTAAAATGCATTTGCAAAATTCTGTTTCTTCATCCTTTGATCGGTTGAAGACCTTTCAGTTTCACAAAATACAAGCTACTGTCCGAAATTTGAGGTCAGAGTACCACTTACCTGACATTTAGGATATTCTGTTTCATTTCGTGGAACTGAAATGTCGTAAATCGACAAAAAAAAATGAAAAGTGACAGAGACAATAGATTCTGCACTTGTTTGGCTGCTTCGTACCGTCATCTAAAATTGTGGGGAGTTAGACATAGTTTATTTTCTCTCTAGTTCATTCATTCTCGGAAAAGGGGCTGCACCTGAAATAAAACTGTTAACTCTGTGCGTAGCTCGAATGTAAGCGCCCCGCAGATTATATGGAATCTTTTTCCCACGACTTACATGTAATTGAGTAAGGAATTCGTTTTCACTTTTATAATGACTAGTTTTCTTAAAAGATTAGCTCATTTTAAGTTGACGCTTTGTGGTAAGACGTTCCATTTTGCGAGTGTGAACGAGTCTCGTATTGGATTATGTGTGTCTTCCCTTGTGTGGATTAATGTATGGCGGACTGGTTGTCGTCCCAATATTGTGAACGAGTCTCATGTTGGATTCTGTGTGTTCGCCATTGTGTGGATTAAGGTATGGCGGCCTGATTGTCTTCCCAATACCTATACATTCTCTCATAAGTTAATTTATGACTAAATTTTGTGATCACTATTTGATTTTCGGCTTTTCCCTCCACTCATCAAGTGGAGGTTTTTTATGCTAACTAAAATTTGGCTGCGGTTATTCGAACAAAGCTCAAACAGCACTTGAGAAATATTACTATTTGTACATTTATGACTTTTACGTTAATAATATCTTCTCGCAAAAGTCGTATCACGTATTCCTATGACGTCATACTAAAATACTCAATTCAAGGCCTTCCGATCTTCGGGCCTCTCCTTAATTGGTCAGCCACTGACGCGAAGGAGCATATACCGGGACCGTGGTGAGAGTTGTCGGAAGTGCGTAAATGGAAATAAACGTTCACAGCTGACGGGAACAACAGCGATAGAGAATAAGGGAGTTGGAGAATAGGTGAGACTCCACTGCAGTTTCATGTATGGTTTCTCATAGAATCTCCCATGTAGTTTCCCATATAGTTTCCTGTATTATTACTATTGAGAATTTGTAGGTTTCGGAAGCTACGATCATGGTTCTTTAAAACAACCAATCCCGACGCAACTGGGACGTGTGCGTCATCCACTTCTGCTCCTTCTGTCCGAAAAGGTAAGCAAGAGCGGAAAATTCACGCGAGATAACATATGCAACACTGTTTCTTGGAGTCAGTTCTGTAGCCGCTCAGCTCGAAAGGAAGTGCTTGATATTTCGCCCGTTTTTCTTCTTTTGTTGCCCTGATATTACCATTGGCTGGTGCCGAGAATCCAATACGTCGAGTGGTCGAGAATTAAAAATTCCAGTAGATCTTACACATAACATGCTCTACAACGCACTCGAGTTCCCCCATGGCGTATGGCAAGATGGGCAGTAGATCAACACAATAGAAGTGCCTAAGATGGTAATATAACAATCTGAGAGCCGCATTGTGTCTATGGATGCGATCTTGGTGCCTAAATTCCGCTCTAGAGATCTCACCGCTATCAAGGCCAGACTCATTTGCAGTAGCGCAGAAATGCTAGAGGTGTTTATCGCCTGGGATTATTTCCCTGGCAATGCTGGGGGACCTCCACCTCCTAGAGAGGTGGAGGCTCTAATTTGGCACTGTCAGGGGAATAAAATCCCTCTGCTGTTGAGCTGTGATGCAAACTCTCACCACATGGTGCAGGGAAGCACAAACATCAACAAGAGAGGGAAAGATTTAATTGAATATATAGCAGGCACGGAGCTAGAGATTCTGAATCGGGATGATAATTTCACATTCCAGACTGAAAACAGGAGTGAGGTTCTTGATTTGACTCCATTCTCGGGTGCACTGAGGATGAGGGTAGTGGACTGGAGAGTTTCCTATTAGGAGTCTCCCTCGGACCACAAATATATCGTGTTTCGATTAAACCTAGGAAAACTGGTGATTCCCAAGATCAGATACTCCAGAAACACACTATGAAGCTCGTATGAAGAAGAATTCAAAGGGAGGCTTGCGGAATTTCAGGCTACATAATATGAGGACAATTGCCCTACAAGCACAATTAAGTCAAGGAAAAAAGCAGAATGGTGGAATACCCACCTGGAGAGACTCCGTTAAAAGACCAGAATGTTGTGCAATAGGGCAAATAGAACTAAATTGCCTTCGGACTGGGACATCTATACGACAGCCCAGTCTGAATACAATAAAAATATAAGAAAGTATAAGCGGGAAGATTGGAGGGGCTTCTGCGAGGAATCGAAAAACATGTTGAAAACAGCGAAGCTGCCCAAGATCCTGGCGAAAAATCCAGAAGCTCGCCTAGGGCTCATAAGGCTCGATAATGGTGAGTTTGCCGAAGACAGAGAAGAAACGCTAAGTCACCTGATGAAAGTTTACTTCCCGATTTTTCAACGATGCGGATGCGCGGATGGCATTTATCAAGCGCTTTTACAAAAAGGCATGTATTTGGTCGTCCCTCCTCTGACGAAATTATTTAGAGAAAGTATAGCCCTTAAACACTTGCCATCGGCATGGAAGTATGGCAGAGTGGCCTTCAATACCCAAACCTGGGAAGGAGGGTTACACTGTTGCAAAAAATTTCCAACAAATCAGCCTAACGACTTTCATCCTGAAGACGTTAAAGAAGCTGGTCAAGAGATACACTAGGGATAAGGTGCTCTTGCCCTCCCTGCTGCATATAGGGCAGCATGCTTTTCAGGCAGGCTGCTCAGTAAAAACTGCGCTTCATGCAGCAGTTAAAACAAAAGGGGTATGATGTGTGCGCATTCTTGGATATACAGGGTGCTTTCAGCAACACTCCTTCAGAAGTCATCTGTAGAGAGCCACTGAGATGTGGCATGCCGGAACAGTTTGTACGCTGATTAGGAAGCATGCTACGTCGGAGAAGGCTTGAAACCAGATGGAGTAAGTGCCCAGTAAGAGAAATGGCTTAGCGGGGATGCTCGCAGGGGGGTATCCTGTCGCCCCTCCTGTGGTTCATTGTTGTGGACAACCTCCTTTGAAGGCTAAATAAAGAGGGGTATTATACTCAGAGCTATGCGGTGGGATATATACTCAGGGATATTTCGCGGTGAGGCGCTGACGTTTTCACATTCGTACAGATATCTGGAAGTAATCCTAGATAGCAAGCTGAACTAGGCAAAGCACCTGGAAAACCAATGCAGGAAGTTTGTCATGACTTTTTGGATGTGCCGGAGAGCCTTCGGGTTGACGTGGGGTATAGGGCGTAGAATGCTCGCATGACTCTACTCTGCTGTCCTAAAATCCAGGCTCCCACATGCGGCCGAGTTCTGGTGGGTACGGGCGAAACTCAAAACAATGCAGGACAGGCTGCGAAGATTACAAACGCTAGCATTTAGAGTTTTGACTAGAGCAATGAGGACTACGCCCACAGCGGTGATAGGAGTGACGCTCTGTGAAGAACCCCTATATGTTGCGATAACCGCTAGAGTGGCACGCGCGATGGGCCGCCTGGCAAGAGCAAATAGATAGACTCGGGGGACTAGGCGCACTAGGCTCTCGACTTATATCAGTGCATTGCCAACTCTACAGACAAGGCAACATAAAATAACGAAACCCTTCAACTTTGCCAAAGCTTTACGCGTCTGTATCCCCAGTAGGGATTTGTGAAAAGCAAATGGTAACCAGCTCCTCGAAGGGGAAATCTGGTATTCAGATGGCACAAGGGGTGAGGAAGGGTCAGAAGCCAGACATAACATTAGAACTGGTTTGGGAATACAAGAAGGCATTAAACTAGCTTGTGGAAAGAAACAATGTGGATCTCATATAGGTCCCTGGTCACACAGGAAACATGTGCAATAAAAGGGTGGACCAGTTGGCAAAACGCGGCGTAGCAAGTGAATACATAGGACCAGAACCGGTACTGTGAATAGCGTCTTGCTGTATCGGTTTTTCCATTAAAAGCTGGATACGAAAAAAACACCGGGAATGCTGGGAGCAGATCCAGGGTTGCCGTCAGGCGAAATCCATCCTGTGTTATATCCATAGGATAAACAGAGCGAGGGAAACCCTGGGTTTACCCAAAAAACATATAAGGACAGTGGTACAGATCCTAACTGGGCACAAACACTTAAACTACCATATGAAGAAAATGGGGTTTAACCTCACGAAAGAGTGCAGAAGATGAGGCAGGGATGATTAAACATCCCTGCATGTACTATGCCAGTGCCCGGCATTAGCTGGGCTCAGGCAACAGAGACTTGAGGCCCATTCTTTTGGACCAGAAGAAATTACAACACGATCAGTAGTCGACATACTGGGCTTCGTCAAGAGGTCTGGGGTCAAATGCTGAGAGCGAAAATGTAAGGGTGTGACGCAATAGGCTTTATGGCTTGAGCGCGATAGGAGCTCCCCATGGGCTCTTCGCTCGTCCTAAAACTAACTAATTAATCTTCTCTTCACATGTCAATGTCTCGCTACTGTATAGCACAGTTAGCACAAATATAGAATTGACTATTGTCATTTTAACTTTATTTGATATATCCTTACTTCTGGCAATGGATCCTGCTCCACCGATAACCTGCTTACCCTCGTTTATTCGTCGATCTAACTCCCCATCTATCTTTTCGTCACTAGTGAATAGGCTACACAGATATCCAAACTCATCAACTTATTCTATTCTTTCACTATTTAAGACAATATTGTATATTGTTATTTTTATTCTTTCCTTTAAGTACCATAATTTTTGTTTTATTTACGTTAATATCGAGGCCCATACTATTCATGCTTGTATTGAATTTCTTTAACATTCTTTGCAAGTCTTCGATTGATTCTGCCATTGCAACCTTATCATCTGCGAACGCTAACCCACGTACCTTTACTGTTTCGATATCCACACCTTCTTCGTTGAAGAGGGCTATTCTTAGACACTTGTCCATGAATATAATGAATAGCCATGAGGACATAACGCATTCTTGTGTCAAACCCTGCATAATATCGAACCAGTCACTTAGTTCCCATTGTCCCCTACACTCGCTTTACTGCCTGCACATATAGCTTGTATTGCTTGTAGAAGCCCTCCATTGCCTACCTTCTCATTCAGGCATTCCCAAAGTTTACTTCCATCCACTGCGTCAAAAGCATTTTCTAGGTCAAAAAAACGCACAGAAAACTTTCTTTTGTAACTTCAAACTTTTTTCTGTGATCTGTCTTGAGATAAATATTTGATTAGTACATGATCTTCCTTGCATAAGACCACTCTGGACTTGACATATCTTTTCTACTGTTTTTTTCATTACCCTGCGGATAAGCATTTTTGTGTATGTTCTACTTACGGTACTTACAAAGCTGATACCTCTGTAATTATTCCAGTTGCTTTTATGCCCCTTCCTTTTGTATATTGGTACGATAATCGCTTTTCTCCAATCGCCTGAGACCATCTCAGTACATAAATTCATCAACTCGCACAACCTGTGAGGTATATACTCGCCACCACATTCAAGCAATTCAGCAGTAATACTGTCTACACCAGCAGCCTCATCATTTGCAGGGTTGTTAATTATATCTCCAGCCTCAGTGACGCAGACTTTCTCAATTGAGTTTTCTGATGCATTATGTGATATATCGCAGTTCTGGTGCCCTATAGCTTCATCTCCTGACAATTCTTAGAAATAGTCTTTCAATGGGTCTACTGTACCGTCTGTGTTATATAGAAGTTTACCTCTGCTGTTTTTCATGCAGAAAAACTCTGTACTTTTACTTCCCTTCAGGTTTTTAAATGATAGTTTCTTGCTTCCTTCAAAGTCGTTTTGTGTTTTTTTCTCTTTTTTTGATCTGATTTTATCTTTACTTTCCATGACTAGTGGTTTAACTTTCCTCTTTTTGTTTCTGTTATCATTTTCAAGTATATTTCTCTCCTCATCACTGAGACCTGTGATGCTGAATGTTTTCTGTACGCTTCTTTCTTTTCTTGTCGGGACTAGAATGTAATGATCAGTATTCCATTCAGAACCCCTTATGACTCTTCTATCTTTTACTAGTTCTCTAAGTCTCCAATTTGCAATAACAATTTCAATTATACTGTGGCTATTTTCTTCACGCCAGGTGAACATATGGATCATTTTATGTCTACTCTAAGTATTTGTGATGAATAGGCTCTTTTCTAATCATAGGCTAATTTTTTTTTAAATCCCAAAAATCACCTAGGCCCTTTCTGTATCTGTACTCTGACGCTGGTGGCCGACCCATCTGTTTTCATCTCCTAGCAGAATGATTTTTTCATCATGATCGCAAGTACTTATTGTATCATTTAATGTGTCCCAGAAGGCGTTTTTGACTTCTCTCGGATGTCTATC